>BLBF01000064.1:3282783-3348711 GCA_015471245.1 Laticauda colubrina | reverse complement strand
CTATTTCAAATACAAATACTACAATACAATCCTGTGCACTTTTGCAGCATCTCTTCTTTAACTACATTTTACCCTTTGCCTCTAAAAAAAACCTTTTTTAAAAACATCTTGTTTTAAGTCTTTATAACTTCTCTTCCCTTTTTCCCTTCCTTTCTTGTCCAGTCTAGTCTTTTTGTCCCCCCATCTCTCAATCTCCACCCTCTTGGTCTCCCCTCTCTGTTGTATTCCTCTTTTTTGTTACTTCCTGACATTATATCGATTTTTCACCTTATTTTTCCCTTTCTTGGTTGTTTTTTTAAATCTTGGATTCTCCATTTTCTTTCCCTTTCCCTTTTCTTCCTCAACTAAAATTATTTGTCCATTAAAGATGGCTTCTTCATCTTCAACCCAACTTTCTTGTTGTTGTAATTCCTGGTAGTAGAAATCACCATTTCTAAGAAGTGGAAAACAGATCCAGAAGAGCCCTTGCCTTCTTGTTTCTTTTCTTTTAACTTTTTATATTCTATTTTCAATTCTTCAACAGATAATGCCATTGTAAGATTTAAAAAAAAAAAAAAAAAAAAACCCAAATGATTTTAGTCTTTCAAAAAATAGTTTCCAAGAGTCCCAAAGTCACAAAGCAATCCAAATGAACACAAACTGTTTCATTTAGTACTTTCTTCTTTTTCTACTAACTTTTCCTGGGGTGAAATTTAATCACACTGTTCCAAAGTAATTTTCTAAGAGTCTTATTTTTGTTATCTCTGATCTTAAAAGTTCCAAGCCGTCTCCTCCAACAAAATCTTAATATAAATTCTTTGCCTCTCCCTTCCCACTTATAGCAAAAAAGAAAGAAAATTTTTGGTTTTTCGTTCCAATATTCAGAAATCTTAATATCCCCTTGGCTTTCATTTTCAGATTTAATTACCTTCTATGCCAAAGCAGGTTTTTTCAATTTCCATCTGCTATCTCCATAGGGAAGGAGAGTGAGAAGGAAAAAATCTTTCCCTTTGACTTTTCTCTGCCGCTTTTAACAATCTTGTTAGGAAACAATGTATCCTTTAAAAAGTTGAACCTCCAGAATAAAGATGTAAAGCCCCTGTCACACTGCTCCAACGGATGCAAAGAGGATGTAAAATGGACAAAAAAGCTTGCCATCCACTGATTAATGCGATGTATCCATTCTGTACTCAATGCCTCCTTTTTGCTTCCTCTCTATCCGTCCAGCATCTGTTTATGGACGTTTCATCCGCTCAGAAGGTTTTGAGCTGCTCAAAACTTTTGTGCAGAAAATGTATCCAATTCGTCCGTTCTGCATCCGCTACGCATCCGCTAGGCATCCGTTCTGCATCTGTTAGGCATCCTCTATATCCGCTAGGCATCCGCTGCGGATCCGAGCAACTCGCATCCGCTCGGATGCAGGGAGAAAGCAGAACGGATGCAGAATGGATGCAGAATGGATGCCTTGCGGATGTAGCATGGAAACAAAGCATTTAAAATAGAAAAACCGTTCGCAGAGGGGACCTATCTCGGATATTAAGGATGTCTAGACGATGCCTAGAGGATGCCTCAAGGATGCAAAGGGACACCTATACTGCCTATAAAAAGGGGGAGCAACTCACCTGCATCTCACTTTCAGACCAGAAGCCCAGCTGTGCAGACCTCTGCAGCCTTCATTTGACTCTTGCTCTTCCACAGCATCCAGTCATGTCAACCGTGGATCGTAACACACTACTTTTGGCAGCCACCATCGTTCTGCAACAGTGCGAAGCCCTCTACAGGCTCTTTCAACTGTTCTATGGGAAGAAAAGGAGGTGGCCAAGAAGCGTCTGGGTCCGAAGATGGATCGGGAGAAGAGCAGAGTACGGACTGTACAACAAGCTGATGGTGGAGCGCAGGAACAAAGGCACTCGTGCATTCCAGAACTTCATGAGGATGCCTCCAGCAATGTTTGACGAAGTTGTGCAGCGGCTGACACCCAGGTTGACCAAGGCAAACACCAACTTCAGGCCCAGCCTGGAACCTGGGCTCAAGGTGGCATTCACTCTCCACCACCTGGCCTCAGGGACCACCTACAGGAGCATGCAGTACGGCTGGAGGGTGCCACACAACACCATCAGCATTGTGGTCAGAGAAGTGGTGCAGGCCATCATCGAAGAATACAAGGAGGAGCTCCTTCAGTGCCCCTCCACTGAAGAAGGATGGAAGAAAGTTGCAGAGCAGTGGTATCAGTGGTGGAACTTCCCACACACCGTTGAAGCCATAGATGGGAACCACGTGGCCTGCAAAGCACCACCCAAGTCGGGCTCCACTTATTTCAACTACAAGGGCTTCTTCAGCATCGTCTTCTTTGCCATGGTCAATGCTGACTACAAGTTCATGTACATCGATGCTTCAGGCAACGGCTCATGTTCAGATGCCCAGGTATACAATGCCAGTGACCTCAAGGAGGGGCTGGAACGCAACCTCATCGTGGGTTTCCCAGATCCACACCCCCTGCCCAACGACACGCAAGATTTGCCCTACTTCGTGGGGGATGAGGCCTTCTCCCTCAGAACCTACCTCATGAAGCCATACACCTCCAGATGCCTCACCCGTAAAGAGAGGATCTTCAACTACAGGCTGTCCAGGACAAGGCGGGTGGTGGAGAACGCCTTTGGCATCCTAGCCAATGGGTTCCAGGTACTTCTCACCACCATGCAGCATCGCCCAGAGACCGTGAGGAGGATTGTGGAAGCTTGCTGCATCCTGCACAATCTCATGCACACCCGCTACCCAGTCTTGCAGAACAGGCTTGTGGACTGTCAACAAGGCAATGGGGACATGGAGCCTGGTGAATGGAGGCAAGGGCAAAACCTGATAGACACTGAGGATTTGCAAGGCCCCAACAGAGCCTCACGTGAAGGGAAGAAGCAGCGCAACCTCCTGAAACACTGGTGCAACTCCCCAGCTGGAGCGGTGGAGTGGCAAGACAGGATGATAGATGATTAATGGATGCTTCCTTCAGCCTGTCTCATCACACTGATGAGATTGGGCCATGTATGTTGGGTAGGCCTACAATGATCAGGGCATTTAATAAAGAGTTGTGTTTATGTTGACATGTGTGGATCAATGATTAAATTGTTGTTGATAATAAAGGGCCATAGGTGTGGCACCTGGGAGGGTGGACCATACAGTCCCACTATGCTTGCACTGGAGGTTTATCTATCCCCACAGCTATTACCCATCCCAAAGTTATCCCTGCTCATTCCACAGGTATCCCTACTCACCCCATGCTATCTTATGCTATCTTATGGGTATCCCACAAGCATGCAAAGGATTAAACCATTTCTAAAAGTTTCCACCAAGACTTTATTAAAAAAAAGAAATGAAGCAAGTGTGTGAATCAAAGATAGACTTTATTAACAACAAGCTGTAAAAGAAAAATGACCCAAGTCAAGTGTCCAAATAAAGTCCACAGGTAGCCAGCCAGCCAGTCTCTGGCACTCCTCTTGGTCACTCGGAGGTGTGCCCAGTCTCAGCGGTGAAGCGTCCAGGTGCTGTGGAGATGGGTGCTGCTGCAGTGCTGGTCTGAAGCACCATTGGGGTGCCTGGCCCCGAGAGGACAACAGGTGACGGTGTGTTGAGAAAGCTCTTGGACAGCTGGCTCAGACCCGTGATGCTGAGAGGTCCTTCCTCCATGCCATGGGGTGTCAGCCCCAGTACTGATGACAGATGTACTGAGGCCAGGCTTGGCTGTGGGATGGAGGAAGGAGTAGTGTAGTGGGGCTGTCTGCTCTGCAGCTGGGTGAGGACTGGCGTGGGTGGCATTGGTGGTGTGGGTGGCATTGCTGTCATCTGTGGCATCATTGGCGTGGCTGGCATCGGTGGCATCAGTGGAACCGGTGGCAACGGTGTCCTCCGATGACTCTGTGCCTGGACTGGGAAGGGCTGCTGCCTGTGCTGCTGGACCTCCTGGTAGTCGTAGCCCTGGTAGGTGAGGGGCTGTGGGAAGCCTTGGAATGGGAGGGACATCACCTGGGGTGGAGAAGCAGACCTGGACTGGGGGGGAGCAGGTTCAGCTGGGCCTGGAGGGTTGTGAAGCTGATCGGTGATCCGGTCCTACACCACCTGGTACTGGGGTTCCGCCATGTCCGTGAGGGTCTGGTTGACATAGGTGAGGAAGGGCTTGTGGTTGGAGGATGAGGAGTTGGTGTGGACCACCTGAGAGAGGAGATCTATGCTGGTCTGGATGGTGTCCCTGATCTCCAGCAGGACAGTGTGGCTCTGCCCCTCCTGCTGTCTGGCTCTCTACCTTTCTGTGAAGGTGGAGCTGGGGAGGGTGGATGCAGCTACAGCTGTGGTGGATGCAATGTCTCCTTTCTCCCACCGCACCTGGGAGTCCTCCACGTGCTCCACCATGGTTACAAAACCTGTCCGCAGGTTCTCCACCATGGCACGCTCCACAGAAACCTACTGGAGACATGAACTGACTCTCGGCTGGAAGAGGACTGGGTCTCAGCAGGCTGCCGGAGAGTGAGGGTAGACAGAGGGGCTCCTGGGGCTTCTCAGTGGCAGATCTCACCCTCCAGGAAGCTGCACCTGGCCCTGACGTAGGTCTCTCTGTCCGTCAGCTTAACCGTGGCCTGGCCAAATTTCTTCAGGTGCAGCTTCCTGTACCAGGTGTGCATGTGCTTCCACCAGCCGAGGACCACCTGCGAAATGTAGCCCATACTCTCCACCTTCTCTCTCCAAGCAGCCTGCTTCCTTTTGGTGTCCCTGTACAGTCGGTGTCCCTTCCGCTACAGATAGTCATTCTCTCTCAGCCACTCCAGCACCTCATCCTTGTGTTCCTCCTCAATATAGTATTGCCTCCTTTCCTGTTGTCGCAAACACCTCTTCCTCCCTTTGGCAGGACCAGATGGGCCATCATCAGAGGGGCTCCCAGGTTGTAGGGGCTGCTCCTCCACACCACCACCAGCAGCAGCAGCAGCAGCACCAGCAGGATCATCATCATCATCATCATCATCATCATCATCATCATCATCACCAGCGGGATCATAATCATCTTCATCATCATCATTAGCAGCAGCAGCAGTAGCAGCAGCAGGATCATCATCATCATCAGCAGCAGCAGCAGCAGCAGCAGCAGCACCAGCAGGATCAGCAGCAGCAGCAGCACCTGCAGGACCAGGATCAGCAGCAGCATAGTAAGCACCAGCAGCACCAGCAAGACCAGGAGCATGAGCAGGACCAGGAGCACGAGCAGGACGAGCAGGACCAGCAAGACCAGGAGCACGAGCAAGACGAGCAGGGCCAGCAGGGCCAGTAGGACCCGGAGCAGCTTCAGCAGAGTAAGCACCAGCAGAAGCACCACCGCCAGGAGCAGCTTCATCAGAAGCTCCAGCACCAGAAGAGCGAGCCCGAGCAGCAGAAGCCCCAGCAGAAGCAGAGTCAGGGACAGGGGGGTGGGAGGGTGGCCCTGTCCCTCTTGCCATGGATGGTGGCAGGTTGCTGAGGCTTTCGCTTCTTCCCCATGGTTGTGTGGTTGCTGGCTGGCAGGGAGGCTGGCAGGAAGCCTGGCAGGCACCAAGGCTGGCAGGCAGGCAGACACCAAGGCTGGCAGGAAGGCAGGCACCAAGGCTCGCAGGCAGACTGGCAGCAAGGCTGGCAGGCAGGCAGAGAGCAAGGCTGGCAGGGAGGCTGGCCAGGAGTCTGGAAGGCAGGCTGGGAGGCAGGCTTGCAGGAAGGCTGGCAGCAAGGCTTGCAGGCAGGCATGCAGGCAGGTCAGGCAAGGACTCGATGTATCCGGCAGCAGGTCTTTCCTCTGAATGCTGGCCACGTGCGAGCTGCTTCCCTTTATATCCGCGGGGCTGATGCAATAAATCCCCCCGCATGCGCAATTAATGCAAGGCATCCGCTCAGCTTGCGCTGTGCATCCACTAGGCTTCCGCTCTGCATCCGCTTCATCCACTGTGCATCCGCTGTGCATCTGCTGTATCCATTCCGCATCCACTTTGCTGAGGTCCCCCGGAAGCCTAGCGGATGTGCCATCTGCTCCCATCCACTTCCATCCCCTGGGCTTCTGTTCTACATCCGCTTTCCATCCGCCCTGTGTCCTCCCCCCGTCCATTCCTTTCCATGTTATCCACTCTGGTTATGCAAATTTTTGCCCCTTTTGAGAGCGGATAACAATGGATGGAACATTTTGCTCGTCCGTTGTGTCCGTTTTGCATCCGTTGGGCAGTGTGGCAGGACCTTAACTTATTGTCCCGGTTCAGCCAAAAACTTTCACTTCTTCAAACTTCCTCTTGCATAATCTTATCTGGCTGAAAGCTTCTTTGTGGCAGCCATTACTGACCGTTGCTCCACTGCCTTGGGAAAAGGAAGTTAAACTGTCTGAGGAAGGGGATTGTGATTCCCCCAGACCCCTGCCCGCATCTTCCCTATCTTTGGTTACCTCTATGGGGTAACCATAGCCTCCAAATCCAGCTGGATCGGGGGCATCTCGGCAGCGAGCGCAGCAGGAACCGTGCACAATTGTGGATTCCTGCCGCTGCCAAAGCCTTGCAACTCTTTTTGGGTGGTATCTTTAGGAAGCTATCATAGAGGCAGGTTGAATGTGGCCCCAGTATTCAAATTCAAGAAAGAGTTTGTTATTTTTAAAGGATTTTATAATTGTGATTTCATGTCGGTGAAATCAAACTTAGGTAAAACCTACCAACATAATGAAAAATGATCTGTTTCAAGTATAGAATATATAACAGAATCATAGAGCTGAAAGGTATAACAGAAGTCTCTGAGATTAAAAGCCTGAATCCAGTTAGTATGTTTTCCCCAATTTCAGCAAAGACAAATAGAGAATAAATGGAAAATATCAATGAAGGAGCCCAAAATAATACAAAAGTTATAGAATTCATTCTTCTTGGCTTCCCTGGATCTCATTATCTAAAAATATTCATTTTTATAATCTTTCTTATCATGTACACTCTAACAGTTTTAGGAAATATTAGGAAATGTTAGTTTTAGGAAATTTAGGAAATCATGCCATTATCATGATTGTAACTGCAAATCAATGTTTCCGTACTCCCATGTACTTCTTCCTTAGCAATCTTTCTTTTCTTGAAATTTGGTATACAACAGCCTGTGTACCAAAGACAGTTGTCACCAAAATGTTCATGTCAACAGTGATTAAGAGAATTGGGAGGCACCTGAGCTAAATTTCAAGGGTTATTGTGAAGGGTTTGAAAATTTATGGCAATGTGATATCAGTTTTTTTTTCTTTTTAAAAAAATTACAGATAAAAGAAAATTTTATTTTCACTTTGTCATTATGTCATACTGAATAAAGATTAATGAGCATAACAAAACTGACAAAATGAAGTGGTCTGAATACTTTCTCAATGCACTGTATAACAAAAATGAGTTTGTTCTGGTTCTCAAAGAGAAAAATTAATTGAAAATGTTTCTGTTTTAATGTTCATCCCTTTTATGTTCTTTTCATCTCTAATATTTCTATTTAGCACTTCCAAAGTTAACATAAACAACAAAGGTGACAGTGGGCACCCTTGCCTTGTTCCTTTTCTTATGTCAATAGAGTCTGTCAGGTCTCCCTCTATCACTACCTTTGCCGTTTGCTCATGATATATAGCTTCTATTGCTGGAATAAATTTTCTAGTAAAGCCCATCTGTTCCAACAATAATAAAATGAATCGCCAATTCACATTATCAAATGCCTTCTGTGCACCTAGAAATATCAAAGCCATATGTTTTTCAGGATGTGCCTCATAGTATTCCAAAGTGTTCAAAATTAATCTCATATTTTCTTAATTTGTCTCTTTGGCAGAAATACATTTTGATCAGGATGAATAAAATTATTTAAGTATTTTTTTAAGTCTTTCTGCCAATACTGAAACAAAACTTTTATAGTCTGCATTTAGTAGGGAAATAGGCCTATAGTTTTTGATTTGTAATGGATCGGTCTCCTCTTTTGGAACAAGTGTGATATAAGCTTCTGACCATGATTTAGGTATCCTCTTCTTTAACATAACTTCATTCATAACTACTAGCAATGGAAAATTCAATGATTCTTGCAATGTTTTGTAAAATTCTGCCGGAAGTCCATCTGGGCCTGGAGAATAATTATATCAAACAGCAGATAGCACTAGATTTGGCAAAATGGGAAAATTTACAACTGTCATTAAAAGGGAGAATATCAACAATCAAGATGAATATATTACCCAGAATTTTATATTTGTTTCAAACAATTCAAATTAGGCTTGGAGAAGATTATTTTGAGGATTTGAATAAAATTGTGTTGAAATATATATGGCAAGGTAAGGAAGCAAGAACGAAGTTAAAACTTTTGCAAGAAGTTAGAATAAAAGGAGGATTTGGTTTGCCTAAGTGGGAGTTGTATTACCAAGCTACAAATTTGATGTGGGTTAAGGAATGGATAACATTAAGAAATACTAGATTGTTAACATTAGAAGGACATGATCTGTTGTTGAGGTGGCATGCTTTTTTATGGTACAAAGGAATTAAAGGCCCTGACACACTGCCCAACGGATGCAAAACGTTTGTAAAAAGGACACAGCGGACGAGAAAAATGTTCCATCCATTGTTATCCGCTCGCAAAAGGGGTGAAAATTTGCATAACCAGAGCAGATAACACGGAAAGGAACGGATGCGGGAAGGACACAGAGCGGATGGAAAGCAGATGCAGAATGGAAGCCCAGTGGATGGAAGCGGATGAGAGCGGATGGCACATCCGCAAGTCTTCCAGGGGACCTTAGCAAAGCAGACATGGAACGGATGAAGCGGATGCAGAGCGGATGCGGAACGGATAAAGCGGAGGCACAGCGGATGAAGCGGATGCAGAGCAGAAGCCTAGCAGATGCCCAGCGGAAGCCTAGCAGATGCCGAGCATTAATTGTGCATGCGGGGGAGATGCATTGCATAAGCTCCACGGATATAAAGGGAAGCAGCTCGGAAGCAGGTCACCATTCAGAGGAAAGACCTGCATCCAGACACAGCTCTCAAGCCTGCCTGCCTGCATTGCTGCCTGCCTTCCTGCCAGCCTTGGTGTGAGCCTGCCTGCCAGCCTTGGTGCCTGCCTGCCTGTCAGCCTTGGTGCCTGCCAACCTTGGTGCCTGCCTTGCTGCCTGCCATCCTGCCATCCTTGGTGCCTGCCTGCCTGCCAGCCTTCCTGCCAGCCTCCCTGCAAGCCAGCAATCTCACAAACATGGGGAAAAAGAGGAAGCCTCAGCCATCTGCTGCCAGCCCTGGCAAGAGCGACAGGGCCACCCTCCCACCCCCTGGCCCTCACTCTGCTTCTGCTGGGGCTTCTGTAGCACGGCCTCGCTCTTCTGGGGCTGGGGCTTCTGCTGCTTCTGCTTCTGGAGGAGCTGATGATGTTGCTTATGGCGGTGGTGCTTCTGCTCATTCTTACACTGCTGATGCTGCTTCTGGCGGTGGTGCTTCTGCTGGTACATACCCTGCTGAAGCTGTTCCTCATCCTGCTGGTCCTGCTGGTCCTGCTCATGCTCCTGGACTTGCTCGTCCTGCTCGTGCTCCTGGTCTTGTTCGTCCTGCTCATCCTGCTCGTGCTCCTGGTCCTGCTCGTGCTCCTGGTCTTGCTGGCGCTGCTGGTGCTTACTCTGCTGCTGTTGATCATGGTCCTGCTGGTCCTGCAGCTGCTGATCCTGCTGCTGCTGCTGCTGATGACCCTGCTGGTGCTGCTGCTGCTGCTGCTGCTGATGATGATGATGATGATTATTATTATTATTATGATCCTGCTGGTGATGATAATGATGATGATGATACTGCTGGTGGTGCTGCTGCTGATGGTGTGGAGGAGCAGCCCCTACTACCTGGGAGCCCCTCTGATGAGGGCCCATCTGGTCCTGCCAAAGGGAGGAAGAGGCATACGCAACAACGGGAGAGGAGGCAATACTCCATTGAGGAGAAACACAAGGATGAGGTGCTGGAGTGGCTGAGAGAGAATGACTATCTGTGGTGGAAGGGACACCATCTCGACAGGGACACCAAAAGGAAGCAGGCTGCTTGGAGAAAGAAGGCGGAGAGGTGCTACACTTCGGAGGTGCTCCTTGGCTGGTGGAAGCACATGCACACCTGGTACAGGAAGCTGATGGACAGAGAGACCTACGTCATGGTCAAGTGCAGCTTCCTAGAGGGTGAGGTCCACCACCAAGGAGCACCAGCAACCCCTCTGTCTACCCTCTCACTCCGGCAGCCTGCTGAGAGCCAGTCCTCTTCTGGCCGAGAGTCAGCTCCTGTCTCCAGGCAGGTATCTGTGGAGCATGCCATGGCGGAGAACCTCCCCACAGCTGTACTAACCATGGAGGAGCACGTGGAGGACTCCCTGGTGCAGTGGGAGAAAGGAGATGGCATGTCCACCACAGCTTTACCCGCATCCACCCCCAGCTCCACCTCCACAGAAAGGTAGAGAGCCAGACCGGAGGAACAGAGCCACACTGTCCTGCTGGAGATCAGGGACACCATCTGGACCAGCATAGATCTCCTCTCTCAGCTGGTCCACACCGACTCCTCATCCTCCAACCACAAGCCCTTCCTCACCTATGTCAACCAGACCCTCACGGACATGGCAGAACCCAGGTACCAGGTGGTGAAGGACCGGATCACCGATCAGCTTCACAACCCTCCAGGCCCAGCTGAACCTGCTCCCAACCAGTCCAGGTCTGCTCCTCCACCCCAGGTGATGTCCCTCCCATTCCAAGGTTTTCCACAGCCCCTCACCTACCAGGGCTACGACTACCAGGAGGTCCAGCAGCACAGGCAGCAGCCCTTCTCAGTCCAGGCACAGAGTCATCGGACGATACCATTGCCACCGGTTCCACTGATGCCACCGATGCCACCCACGTCACTGATGCCACCCATGCCAGTCCTCACACAGCTGCAGACCAGACAGCCCCACTACACTGCTCCTTCCTCCACCCTACAGCCAAGCCCGGCCTCAGAACATCTGTCCTCAGGACTAGGGCTGACACCCCATGGCATGGAGGAAGGAGCTCTCAACATCACGGGTCTGAGCCAGCTGTCTGAGAGCTTTCTCAACACACTATCACCTGTTGTCCTCTCAGGGCCAGGCACCCCAATGGCGCTTCAAACAACACTCCAGCAGCAGCCACTTCCACTGCACCTGGACCCTTCACCCCTGAGACTGAGCACACCTCCAAGTGACCGATAAGAGTGCCAGAGACTGGTTGGCTACCTGTGAACTTTATTTGGACACTTGACTTGGGTCATTTTTCTTTTACAGCTTGTTGTTAATAAAGTCTATCTTTGATTCACACCCTTGGTGGAAACTTTAAGAAATGGTTTAAGCCTTTGCATGCTTGTGGGCTGGGTAAGGATAGCAGTGAGTTGGGCAGGGATACCTTTGGGATGGGTAATAGCTGTGGGATGGGCAGGGATACCTGTCAGATGGGCAGGGATAACTTTGGGATGGGTTAGGATATCTGTGAGATGGGTTAAGATAGAAGTGAGATGGGCAGGGATACCTATGGAATGAGCAGGGATACCTTTGGGATGGGTAATAGCTGTGGGATAGATAAACCTCCAGTGCAAGCATAGTGGGACTGTATATGTCCACCCTCCCAGGTGCCACACCTATGGCCCTTTATTATCAATAATAATGTAATAATCATCCATACATGTCAACATAAACACAACTCTTTATTAAACGCCCTGTTCATTGTTGGCCCACCCAACATACATGGCCCAATCTCATCAGTGTGATGAGACAGGCTGAAGGAAGCATCCATTAATCATCTATCATCCTGTCTTGCCACTCCGCCGCTCCAGCTGGGGAGTTGCACCAGTGTTTCAGGAGGTTGCGCTGCTTCTTCCCTTCACGTGAGGCTCTGTTGGGGCCTTGCACATCCTGAGTGTCTATCAGGTTTGCACTTGTCTCCATTCCCCAGGCTCCATGTCCCCAATGCCTTGTTGGAGGTCCACGAGCCTGTTCTGCAACACTGGGTAGCGGATGCGCATGAGATTGTGCAGGATGCAGCAAGCTTCCACGATCCTCCTTACAGTCTCTGGGCGATGCTACATGGTGGTGAGAAGTACCTGGAACCTGTTGGCCAGGATGCCAAAGGCGTTCTCCACCACCCGCCTTGCCCTGCACAGCCTGTAGTTGAAGATCCTCTCTTCACGGGTGAGGAGTCTGGAGATGTAGGGCTTCATGAGGTAGGTTCTGAGGGAGAAGGCGTCATCCCCCACGATGAAGTAGGGCATATCTTGCGTGTCGTTGGGAAGTGGGTCTGGATCTGGGAAGCTCACGATGAGGTTGCGTTCCAGCACCTCCTTGAGGTCACTGGAGTTGTATACCTGGACATCTGAAGCTAAGCCGTTGCCTGTAGCATCGATGTACATGAACTTGTAGTCAGCATCAACCATGGCGAAGAGGATGATGCTGAAGAAGCCCTTGTAGTTGATATAAGTGGATCCCGACTTGGCTGGAGCTTTGCAGGCCAAGTGCTTGCCATCTATGGCTCCAACGGTGTGGGGGAAGTTCCACCTCTGATACCACTGCTCTGCAACTTTCTTCCATCCTTCTTCAGTGTTGGGGCACTGGAGGAGCTCCTCCGTGTATTCTTCGATGATGGCCTGCACCCCTTCTCTGACCACAATGCTGATGGTGTTGTGTGGCACCCTCCAGCCGTACTGCATGCTCCTGTAGGTGGTCCCTGAGGCCAGGTCACAAAGAGTCAGGCTGGGCTGGAAGTTGGTGTTTACCTTGGTCAACCTGGGTGTCAGCCGCTGCACAACTTCGTCAAACATGGCTGGAGGCATCCTCATGAAGTTTTGGAATGCACGAGTGTCTTCGTTCCTCAAGTCCACCATCAGCTTGTTGTACACTCTGTACTCTCATCTTCTCCTGATCCATCTTCGGACCCAGACACTTCTTGGCCACCTCCTTTTCTTTCCGTAGTAGAGTTCACAGAGCCTGTAGATGGCTTTGCACTGTTGCAGAAGGATGGTTGCTGCCAAAAGGACTTTGTTACGATCCATGGTGGACATGACTGGATGCTGTGGAAGAGCAAGAGTCAGATGAAGGCTGCAGAGGTCTGCACAGCTGGGCTGCTGGGCTGAAAGTGAGATCCAGGTGAGTTGCTCCCCCTTTTTATAGGCAGTATAGGTTTTCCCCTATGTGTTCCTTTGCATCCTCTAGGCATCATCTAGACATCCTTAATATCCGAGAGAAGTCCCCTCTGCTAATGTTTTTTCCATTTTAAATGCTTTCTTTGTGAGCTGCATCTGCTTTCATCTTTTATCCATCCGTTCTGCATCCATTCTGCATCCGTTCTGTGTCCGTTCCACTTCCTCCCTGTGTCCATTTACAGCTGGAGCGGATCGAGTTGTGCGGATGCGTAGCGGATGCCTAGCGGATATAGCGGATGCGTAACGGATGCAGAACGGATGCCTAGCGGATGCAGAATGGACGCATTGGATACATTTTCCGCGCAAAAGTTTTGAGCAGCTCAAAACCTTCTGAGCGGATGAAATGTCAATAGACGGATGTTGGATGGATAGAGAGGAAACAAAACGGATGCAGTGAGTACAGAACGGATGTATCGTGTTAACCAACGGATGGTAAGTGTTTTTCTCCGTTTTACATCCTCTTTCCATCCGTTGGTGCAGTGTGACAGAGGTTTAAAATACAGGGGTATTTTAGAAGACATTATATACAGGAGTCTCTGTGGTTAAACTGGGGGAAGATTAAAAGACAATGTTATTTGAAAATTCCAGTCTGGTTATCGACTGTTGAAGCATTTTCTTATCCTATAATATATAAAAAGGAACAAACAGTTAGATATAGTGAAATATTGAATGAAAAGGGTGAACTTAAATCTATACAAAAACTAGAGGAACAAGGTATAAAGATGAATTGGTTTTCATATGCGCAAATACATTCAAGGTATGATAAAGATTCCAAAACAGAAGGCTTTATGATAAACCGACTGATTTAGATGAGATTTTGATAGGTATTGATGAAAATGTGATTAAAAAATTGTATGGATATTTATTAGAAATTAAACTAGAAGAAGAACAAGTTAAAGAAACTATGACTGTTGCATAAGACTGATGAGATTGTGCCATAAGAACACTGCATTAGTATGTTGTTGTATACTTGTAGCTGTTTATTGTTATTAAATGTATTTTGTGGGGTCCTACAATGAATAGGGCATTAATAAACAACTTTGTTTAATTTAAAATGTGTTGATTACTGAATAAACTGTTATTGATAATAAAGGTTCATATGTGTGGCAGCTGGGATGGTGGACCATACAGTCCCAGTATGGTTGCATTGCAAGCGTAAGTCCAGAGGTTTCTCTATCCCACAACTTTCCCCAAGTCCAAAAGTCCTTTTTCCTAGATAATAAGTACAACATCCCTTGTGTAAGGGGCCCTTTTTGCCCATCCATAAAAAATAAAGACCAAACTGTGGCCAACTGATCCCAGGCCAGATTATGTTGGTGGATCATAGCATGCTGTTATGGTTGCACTGTTAGTCAGAACTCCCTATGCCCAATTATTCACAGATAGTATATGATGTTATTTGTTATTTGGGGATAGGGGACTTTGAATTTTGGACTGTGGTTGCCAGTGCAACCAAGTTGCACTTGGTTACCAGTGCAACCAAGTTGGACATTTCTTGGTCCATCAACCTAGTCGGGCATGCAAAGTTTTAACCATTTTTTCAAAGTTTTTAACAACACTTTATTAAGTAAACAAAACATTTTTATAAGTAAACAATGCTGCTCACAAGTGTTCACAACAAGTGTTCACAATCACAACTCAGTCTCTCAAACTATTCTGAGTCACACTGAGTCATGTCCATGGTCTCAGCTGTGAGACATAAGGCAGTGACTGGGGCTGGGGCTGTGGCTTGAGTGCTGGTCTGACGTGGCATTGGGGTGCTTGGCTTTGAGGGTACAGCAGGTGGTGGTGTGGTCAGGATGCCAAGGTTGGTATATGAGAGCTGACTCAGTCCCATGAGGTTGAGAGATCCTTCATCAAGGACTTGAGATGTCAGGCCCAATACTGCTGAGATACTGTCCATTGACAGCCTTGGCTCTGGGGTGGAGGAAGGGTTGGGATGAGTGTGCTGGGACTGTCTGGTCTGCAGCTGGGTGAGGAGTGGTGTCTGTGGCATCCGATGAACCTGAGCCTGGACTGGGAAGTTCTGCTTCTGCTGTGGGAAGTCCTGGTAGTCGTAACCTTGGTAGATGAGGGGCTATTGAAAGCCGTGGAAGGGCTGTGACATCACCTGGGGTGGAGGAGCAGACCTGGACTGGGTAGGAGCAGCTTCAGGTGGGCCTTGAGGGATGTGGAGAAGTTCTGTGATCTTCTGCTTCATCACCTGGTACTCGGCCTCAGGCAGGTCCCTCAGGGTCTGGCTCACGTAGTTGATGAAGGGCTTCTGGTCTGAGGATGCACTGTCCAAGTCGACCAGTTGAGAGAGAAGTTATGTGCTGGTCTTTATCGTGTCCCTGATCTCCAACAGCACACTGTCGTCCTGGCCCTTCAGTCTGCCTCTCTGCCTGCATCCTCTGGAGCTGGTGGTGGAGGTGGGGGTGGGTTGGCCTCTGGTGGCTGCCACTTGTTCCTCCATTTGTGACAGCAGGGCATCATCCTCCACAGGATCCTCCAAGTTCGGCACCATGGGGAGTGTAGCTGTTGAGGGGGTCTCTGCTGTGGGGCCCTCTGAAGGCACCTGTCTGGACAGGGTAGGTGGCACCTGGCTTGAAGATGCCTGGCTGTCTGTGGGCTGTCTGAGGGAGAGGGGTCTCAGAGGGGCTGCTCCTCGGTGGCAGATCTCACCCTCCAGGAAACTGTACTTGGCCATGATGTACTTCTCCCGGTCAGTGAGGTTGACGGTGGCCTGCCCGGATTTCTTGAGGTGTAGGTTCCCATACCAGGAGGGTCCCATACCATCCAAGGAGTACTTCTGTATACCCCAGTCTCTCTTCCTTGTCTCTCCAAGCTGCCTGCCTCTTCTTGGTGTCCCAATACAGTCTGTGGCCCTTTCTCCAGAGGTACTCGTTCTCCCTCAGCCATTCCAGCACATCATCCTCATGCTCCTCGGAAATGGTGTACTGTTTACACTCTCCCTTCTTCTTCTTTTGCTTCTTCCTCCCTCTGTCTGGAGCTTGTTTAGGGCCTTCATGGGCTTGAGCATCAGGGCCTTCAGGGCCTTGAGCTTCAGGGCCTTCAGGGGCTTGAACATCAGGGTCTTCAACAGCAGGGCTTTGAGGGGCTTGAGGCCTTGGGGCTGGTCCACCACAGCAGCAGCAGCTTCACCATCAGAGTCAGTGTCAGGGGGTGGGGTGCTAGTTCTGGCCTTCTTCACCTTGCCAGGGCTTTAACAAGTAGGCACAGACTTCCTTTTCTTGCCTGACTGATGCACCATGGTGTGGATACAAGATGTAGCAGAGATGTATCAATGGAGCCGCCAGCATATCTTTCCGCTTTATACTGACTGCGTGCGTGATGGATCCCTTTATATCCACGGAGTGGACACAATTCAAACCTCCCGCATGCACAGTGAACGGTTTGCATCCGATATACATCCACGCGACATCTGTTTGTTTCCGTTAGGCGTACGTGATCCATCCGCTTCACCGTTATACATCTGCTCTTTCCGCTATGCATCCGCTTCGCAATTATCCCTGGTAACCCCTTCGGAGCTGTCATCCACTTCCATCCACTTTCATCCTCTAGGCTTCCGATGAACATCCATTTAACATCCCCGCTACATACTACCCATGTCCATTCTTTTCCATTCTGTTTTTGCACATTTTTGCCTATTTTGTCCATTTCTGAAGTGGATGAAAATGGATTGAGCCACCCCCGAAATTTTGCTTGTCCGCTGTGTCCTTTATGAATATGTTTTGTGTCCATCAGTCAGTGGGACCGGGCTTTAAGATGTTTTACAGGTGGCATTTTCCCCCGACAAGAATAACAAGAATGTTCAAGAATAAATCCGAAAAATGTTGGAAATGTCATCAGACACCTGGCTCATATTTCCATATGTGGTGGACTTGTGCAGATGCTAAATATACTGGACTAAAATCCACACGTGTTTGATAAAAATGACAAAAAAAAAATATAGATTTGAAACCAGAGATATTTTTGGGGGGAATTTTACCTGAAATATATAGTAAAGTCTTGAAATACCTGATTGTAAATGTATTAACAGTGGCAAGGACTGTATTTGCTAAAAACTGAAAAAATGAGAAAATACCATCACAGGAGGAAATTATAAAGAAAATATTGGAATGTGCTGAAATGAGTACATTGACATTTGAAATTAGAGAACAAGAAGATAAACAATTTTATAAAATTTGGGATTTATTCTATCAATGGTTAGATAATAAAATATAGTAACAAAATATGTAGACTTTTAGAAAATATTAAATATATCAAGATGTATTTTTTTTAATTATATCTACAAAATCATTTTAGAATAGATTTGCGATGATAATATGAATTGTCACAAAATAAATTGAGTAAAATATGATTATTTCTTAAAGCATGAATGAATAATAAGTATAGTCAAATGATTGATTAATAGTGATATTAATGCATTTAATATTGGATTGAAAATACGAGATCATATATAATTGCTATTGAAGACTACCAAATGAAAACACAAAAAAAATTGTAAACCAACCAACACACTGTATGTACATATATGGAAGATGGTTTGATGTTTTTATATTTTGTTTGTTTATGTTTGTTTCAAAAACTAATAAAAATTCTTTAAAAAAATAAAAAAAAATGTTTCTGTATGCAACTGTTTGAAATGATCAGTAAATGTACAAGTGCACCATAATTTATCACTACATGCCAATAATTATTTGAAAGCCAAGTAAAAAAGAGGAAGGAAGGGTCCCAATTGCATGGTTGCAGCTGTCATCTTGACTGCCCTTATGTGTGTGTTTAGCTGCCCATCATAGCACTTTGAGATGAGCAGTCATATACATAAATAAATTAAATACATACATAAATTTCCCTGCCAGCAACTTTTTACATTCTAGGAGAATACTGTAAAGCCAAGAGCATTTACTTGAGATAAATTCAATCAAAGAATTGAAGTATAGTCAATATTAAGTTATGAATTAAACCACAGCCAAGTTGGAAGAGTCAGAAGATGGACCCAGAACTATATGAAACCAAATTGAGTTTGTGTGCATTCCTTGAACCCACTGCCAATCAGAGTAGCTCAGCAACCTGTGGCAAGAACTATTATCTCAGATAGGTTTTGACTTAAGTGGGTTATCATGTGACTGACCTGATTTTACGACCTTCTTTTTTTGTAGTGGTCATTAGCAAATGCTTTGATTGTGAAGCAACTGCCGTGGTAGTTAAGTGAATGTTGCAATCATTAAATGAATCCAATATTCACTATGTGGCATTTTTGCAAAATAAATGCCTCTTTATGGCAAAGAGGTGACTGCAGGAGACTGCAAATGGACATTAATGTGGGCTGGTTGCCAAGGGCCAGAAATTTGACCACATTACCATGGGACAGGCAGTCAGAACTTCAGAACCAAGTTATAAGTATATTTTTAGGTGGACCATCATAAATTGAAAAAATCTCTGTGACTGGTTATAACTTAATCCCATGTCACACTGGCCAACGGATGCAAAAAGGATACAGCGGACGAGCAAAATATTCCATCCGTTGTTATCCGCTCTCAAAAGGGGCAAAAATTTGCATAACCGGAGCGGATAACACGGACGCAGGGAGGACGCAGGGCGGATGCAAAGCGGATGCGGAACGGAAGCCCAGTGGATGGAAGCGGATGAGAGCAGATGGCGCATCCGCTAGGCTTCCAGGGGGGGTCAGCAAAGCGGACGCGGAACAGATACAGCGGATGCAGAGCGGATGCACAGCGGATGCACAGCGGAAGCCTGGCATTAATTGCGCATGTGGGGAGGATGCATTGCGTCAGCCCTGCAGATATAACGGAAGCAGGTCGGAAGCAGGTCGCCATTCAGAGGAAAGACCTGCTGCCAGACACATCGACTGCCTTGCCTGCCCTACCTGCATGTCTGCCTGCCTGCCTTGCTGCCAGCCTTGCTACCAGCCTTGCTGCCAGCCTTGGTTCATGTCTGCCTGCCAGCCTTGGTACCTGCCTTGCTGCCAGCCTTGGTTCCTGCCAGCCTCCCTGCCAGCCAGCAACCCCACAACCATGCAGAAGCACAAAAATCCTCAGCCATCTGCTGCCAGCCTTGGCAAGAGGGACAGGGCTACCACCCCGCCCCCTGGCCCTCACTCTGGTTCTGCTGGGGCTTCTGCAGCAGGGGCTCGCTCTTCTGGGGCTGGCGCTTCTGCTGCTTCTGGAGGAGCTGATGAAAAGCACTCCAGCACCAGCCACCTCCACAGCACTGCACCCTTCACCCCTGGGACTGAACGACCAAGAGGAGTGCCAGAGACTCATTTTTGTCTTATAGCTTATTGTTAATAAAGTCTATTTATGATTCACACACTTGCTTCATTTCTTTTTTTTAATAAAGTCTTGCTGGAAACTTTTAGAAATGATTTAAGCCTTTGAATGCTTGTGGGATGGGTTAAGATAGCTGTGGGATGGGCAGGGATACCTGTGGGATGGGCAGGGATACCTTTGGGATGGGTAAGGATAACAGTGGGATAGATTAGCCTCCAGTGCAAGCATAGTGGGACTTTATGGTCTACCCTCCCAAGTGCTACACCTACGGCCCTTTATTATCAATAATAATGTTATAATTATCCACACATGTCAACATAAACACAACTCTTTATTAAACACCCTGTTCATTGTAGGCCAACCCAACATACATGGCCCAATCTCATCCGTGTGATGAGACAGGCTGAAGGAAGCATCCATTAAGCATTTACCATCCTGTCTTGCCATTCCACTGCTCCAGCTGGGGAGTTGCACCAGTGTTTCAGGAGGTTGCGCTGCTTCTTTGCCTCACGTGAGGCTCTGTTGGGGCCTTGCACATCCTGAGTGTCGATCAGGTTTTGCCCTTGCCTCCATTCCCCAGCCTCCATGTCCCCATTGCCTTGTTGACGGTCCACAATCCTGTTCTGCAACACTGGGTAGCAGGTGCGCATGAGATTGTGCAGGATGCAGCAAGCTTCCACGATCCTCCTCATGGTCTCTGGGCTATGCTTCATGGTGGTGAGAAGTACCTGGAACTTGTTGGCCAGGATGTCAAAGGCGTTCTCCACCACCCGTCTTGCCCTGCACAGCCTGTATTTGAAGATCCTCTCTTCACGGGTGAGGTATTTGGAGGTGTAGGGTTTCATGAGGTAGGTTGTGAGGGAGAAGGCGTCATCCCCCATGATGAAGTACGGCACATCTTGTGTGTCATTGGGCAGCAGGTCTGGATCTGGGAAGTCCACGATGAGGTTGCGTTCCAGCCCTTCCTTGAGGTGACTGGCGTTGTATACCTGGGCATCTGAAGATGAGCAGTTGCCTGAAGCATCGATGTACATGAACTTGTAGTCAGCATCAACCATGGCGAAGAGGATGATGCTGAATAAGAGGATGATTCATGGCGAAGAGGATGATGCTTGTAGTTGTGATAAGTGGACCCCGACTTGGCTGGTGCTTTGCAGGCCACGTGCTTGACATCTATGGCTCCAACGGTGTGGGGGAAGTTCCACTTCTGATACCACTGCTCTGCAACTTTCTTCCATCCTTCTTCAGTGGAGGGGCACTGGAGGAGCTCCTCCTTGTATTCTTCGATGATGGCCTGAACCACTTCTCTGACCACAAAGTTGATGGTGCTGGGTGGCACCCTCCAGCTGTACTGCATGCTCCTATAGGTGGTCCCTGAGGCCAGGTGGTGCAGAGTGAGTGCCACCTTGAGCCCAGGTTCCAGGCTGGGCGGGAAGTTGGTGTTTGTCTTGCTCAACCTGGGTGTCAGGCGCTGCACAACTTCGTCAAACATGGCTGGAGGCATCCTCATGAAGTTCTGGAACGCCTGAGTGTCTTCGCTCCTGAGCTCCACCATCAGCTTGTTGTAAAGTATGTACTGCGCTCTTCTGGGGAACCATCTTCAGAGCCAGACTTTTTTTGGGTGCCTCCTTTTCTTCCTGTAGTACTGTTCACAGAGACTGTAGATGGTTTCACACTGTTGCAGAAGGATGGTGGCTGCCGAAAGGACTTTGTCACAATCCATGGTGGACATGACTGGATGCTGTGGAAGAGGAAGAGCCAGATGAAGGCTGCAGAGGTCTGCACCGCCGGGCTGCTGTTCTGAAAGTGAGATGCAGGTGAGTTGCTCCCCCTTTTTATAGGCAGTATAGGTTTTCCGCTAGGCATCCTCTAGGCATCCTCTAGGCATCCTCTAGGCATCCTCTAGACATCCTTAATATCCGAGATAGGTCCCCTCTGCAAATGTTTTTTCCACTTTAAACGCTTTGCTTCCATTCTGCATCTGCTAGGCATCTGTTCTGCATCCGTTCCGCATCCGTTCTGCTTCCTCCCTGCGTCTGGGCGGATGCGAGTTGCGCGGATGTGCAGCGGATGCCTAGCGGATATAGCGGATGCATAACGGATGCGTAACGGATGCGTAACGGATGCGTAGCGGATGCGTAGTGGATGCAGAATGGACGAACTGGATACATTTTTCATGCAAAAGTTTTAGGCAGCCCAAAACTTTCGGAGTGGATGAAATGTCAATAAACGGATGCTGGACGGATAGAGAGGAGGCAGTGAGTACAACGTGTTTTCGAATGGATGGAAAGGTTTTTTGTCCATCTTACATACTCTTTGCATCCGTTGGTTCAGTGTGACATGGGCTTTAAGAGCTGTTTCTATTAGCACCTGGTTATACATGATCAAAATGTTCATGATCATGAACCCTAAAAGCAGTAAAGAAAAGGAAAGATGGAATCCTGTGATGATTTTTTAAGAATAGTTGTGGTACCCAGGTGAAGAAAATAAACACTTCTTTTTAACTTGAAGGAACTATATATTGAGAAATATGGAAACTGACAGATTATAGCTCATATTTCTCCAAGAAACAGTGACAGACACTGTATTCCTTAGCTTTCAGAACTCAAGGTACAGAATAACAGAGTTGGAAGGGACAGGGGATATATTCTAGTCCAAACCCTTGTTCAGGTAAGAAACCTTATATCATTTCAGACAAATGACCTAATCTTGTTAGGAATTGATAGTCACCTAACAGTTTGGTTGGAAATATATAAACCAGGAGAGACATTTAATACTGTCTCTTTAAGGGAATGATGTAATTTTAATTGAGTGTGGTTCCTCAAACAGCCATAAGATGGTTCCAGAAACTCATTTTCCTTGTTGCTAGCTGTTGCTAGATGTTCTGATGTTTGATGTTGGTTGGTTTGCATTTTTCCCTATTGATTGTTGCTGATCGTTGTTCTTCTTGGATTGCTGTGAGTCTATTTTACTGAACTGTGTATAATACTGGAATTTGATTTGGGATTATCCCTGGACTAAATACTGACTGCTTTAACCATATATGACTTGAACTTGTTGGACTTTGCTTAAGTGTTTAGTAGAAGTAAAACCTACATTTTACTATTCAGTGTATCTGTGTGCTGGTCGTGTATTATTCAATACCACTCTCACTATGTCTCCCTGTGTGCACTCATTCTCCTAAGGGGGAATTACCTCAACAAATCTCTTCTTAAAAACTTCATGCATTGGGACATACACAACTTCTGGAGGCAGGACATTTCATTGATTAATTGTAACTGTCAGGAAATTTAGGTGAATACTCTCCTTGATTAGTTTCCATTCATTGCCTCTTATCCTGCCTTCAAGTTTTTTAGAAAATAGCTTTGTAGCAGTCCCTTAGATATTGGAATAGTGCTATCATGTCACACCTTTTCATTAAACTGGACATGCCTAATTCCCAAAACTACTCTTTATATTTTTAAGCCTACAGCTAAAGACAAATATTATATCAGTTCAGAATATGGCCCAAAATTGATGCTTCATGATCACATTGGGTTGAATTAGGGTCAAATATTTGTGTTGTTGCAGCCTAAAATTTTTCAGGAGTAATTCATATATCATAGAGAAAAGGTCCCATAAATGAAGATGAGTTTAGAAAAAAATATATAATTTATATATAATTTTTAAGATTAGTTTTCTGTTAGCTTTCTGTTTATAATTTAACTTCACTACCATTATTTAATTTACTTAATTTTCCTATTGAAAAAATATGCTCTCTTATATTCACTGCATTGTATACTGAGCAATGGAATGATTTATTTTATACACTGTGATTTACAGGAGTATCACAGTTATGTATTTGTATATTTAACAGATATTCCAGAGAAAAATTAATCCTGCCTTCAACCCTAGTATGTTAAAATAAAGTTTATCTGTATTGCAAAGCACTGCATATGATTGCTTCTGGATGGGGGAACACACCCACAAAAAAGACACATACATACACACAAATCAAATTGAAACAACAACCCACCCTGATGCCTTCTTTATTTATTTCTTAAATGTAGTGTCCATTTCACTGTTTCAGTGGCATGCTAAAAGGTTAATACAAAACAATTAAAATTAGAAAAGTTTAAATGAAAAGTTAAAAACCAAAATAATAAGTGACATGGGTGTGGGAATCTTCTCTCTATCTCCCGAGTATAGAGTTCCAGCATAAATCTGAAAGCTACAAAGTCTAAGCCTCTGGTTCCCATCACTGATCCAGACTGAATCCTGTAAAAAAGTTTAACCTGATGCTTTCAAATTCTCATTATCTGTATTTCACTAAGTCTTAACATTACAAGATTATCAAAATATTTATGATTTCCTTTATAATCAGGACTGACTTTGGTCAAATAAAACAATACAACACCATAAAAAAATTGAAGCTATTTGGTGTATTGCTTATAAGCTTTTTGGTGTATTGACTGATCCATCAAGATAAATTCATTCCTGCCATTTAGAACTTCTTGCCCCTGGAGTGAGGTCAGTTCTGACCCTCACCCTCCTGACCTTCCACAAGAACTTGAAGAAATGGCTCTGCCAGTTGGCCTGGGTCTCCAATGGGACAGTATCTTAATGCAGATTAAGATAAGTTTAAGATCTTCCTCCCTGCTTATCCCTCCCCATCTTTTAGGTCTAACAGAAATCTTCACTGTAATTTAATGTTCCTTGTGCACTATTTTTTCACATTGGAATTTTTAATGCACTGTTTACACAATAAATATGAAATAAGCTAAGCCCATTTTCCTCACTGACAACACTGTGTGGTAAATCCACATCAATGAAAAATAAAATCAGCCTGCAGATATTTTAGTATTTAGTATTTATTTGATTTGTCAATCACTTACAAGATACAAGTATAAGAATAAACGCAGTTTTGAATACATGAGACAGATACTTATAAAAAAAATAAAAAGAAACAGGGAAAAATAAAAAGAAACAGGACAGGGATGGTAGGCACGATTGGTGTATTT
The DNA here is from genome assembly GCA_015471245.1 of Laticauda colubrina. Taxonomy (NCBI): domain Eukaryota; kingdom Metazoa; phylum Chordata; class Lepidosauria; order Squamata; family Elapidae; genus Laticauda; species Laticauda colubrina. The sequence continues at coordinate 3,324,249 of BLBF01000064.1, read as the reverse complement.
ATACACACCCCCTACAGGCCACTTAGGAAGGGGATGAGGTCAATAGTAGACAGTCTAAGGTTAAAGTTTTTGGGGTTTGGGGAAGAAATCACAGTCAGGTAGAGTATTCCAAACATTGACGCCTCTGTTGCTGAAATCATATTTTCTGCAGTCAAGTTTGGTTTGGTTAACCTTGAGTTTGTGTCAATTGTGTGCTCTTGTATTGTTATGATTGAAGCTGAAGTATTCATTTGCAGGTAGGACATTGCAATGTATGATTTTATATACTAGATTTAGATCAGATCAGAGGCAGCATAGTTCTAGTTTTCTAGGTGTAGAGTTTCAAGTCTGGTGGCATAAGGTATTCTGCAATGAGTAGAGGAGCAGAGAACTCTTCTTGTGAAATATTTCTGGACTTTTTCAATTGTGTTAATATCAGATACATAATTTGGGTTCCAGACTGGTGAGCTGTATTCAAGTACAGATATAGCAAAAATTTTGTATGCTCTAATTAGTAGTGTGATATTACCAAAGAAGAAGCTACATAGGATTAAATTAACAACTCTTAATGCCTTTTTGGCTATGTAGTTAAAGTGGGCTCTAGCACTTAGATTATTTGAGGTGAGTACTCCAAAGTCCTTGACAAAGTTTGGATCCTCAACAAGGTCTTGATTATTTAGCTTGTAGTTTATTTTCTGATTATTATTATTATTATTTTTTGCCAATATGTAAGACGGAGCATTTAATTGTTGAGATTTGAAGTTGCCATTTATTTGACCATTCTGATACATAGTCAAGGTCTTTTTGGAGGGTACTAGTATTGTCTGTGGTGTTGAATAGCTTTAAATCATCAGCGAAGAGAATGCAGTTGTTTTTAATATGATCACAGAGGTCATTTATGTAGAGTATGAAGAGAGTTGGTCCTAGAACACTGCCTTGGGGGACACCACTAGACAGGTACATAATTTGATAGGACACTCCCAATTCTGACAATTTTTTCTGTATGACAGGAATGCTTATATCCAGTTATGCAGTTGTCCAGAGATACCATAAGATTTTAGTTTTAGGAGTAGTTTGTCATGTACCACTGAATCAAAGGCTTTACAGAAGTCTATGTAGATTGTGTCTATTGCTTTGCCTTGATCGAGTTGTGTAGTCCCTATGTTTTTGCAGTGTAAGAGTTGCAGATTACAGGATAGTTTTTTCCTGAAATCAAATTGTTTATTGGAGAGTAGGTTGTTTGTCTCTAAGTGGAAGATAATGGATTGGTTAATAATTGATTCCATGATTTTACAGGTGACGCAGCATAAGGAGATTGGTCTGTAATTTTCAACTAGGCTGGGGTCTCCCTTTTTGAAGATGGGGATGACCGTGGCTTGTGACCATAGGTTAGGCAAGGAGCTGGTCCTGAAAGATTTTTCAAAGATTATGCTTAGAGGTTCTGCTATGGCAGTGGATAGTTTTTCTGAGAAATAGGCTCATATTCCATCCAGTCCAATAGATAGAGATGGTTTTAGATTGCATAGTGCTTTTTCAACATTGTCTTCTGTAAAATCAATATATATTAGATCATTGTAGTTGTCTGTGGCTCGACTAGGAAATACTGGGCATGATCCATTGCTTTTTACAAATACTGAGCCAAGTAATGTGTTAAAGAGGTTGGCTTTAATGGTGCCATTGCTGCAGTCTTTACCATTAGGTCCTATCAGGGGTGGGATGGACCTTGAGTCTTTTAGCTTGTTGTTTACAAAATTGTAGAAAGTGTGGGTGGAATTGTTGCATAGAAGGTTTTCCTCTTCTTTAATGTGACCATTGGTGCATTCAGTCTTTATCTGGTGGCATAAAAATTTTTATCGGCTTTTGAAATTTGCAACGTGACCAGATTTGTTTTTCCGCCAGAGTGATCTCTTTTTGGATTGAAGTTTCCTTATTGTTATGGGTAATTTGTTTTTTTTTTTTTGGGGGGGGGGAGTTGTTGTTGGTACATCTAGTTTGATGACTCTTTTGACTTCAAGTAAAAATATGTTGTAATGGTCTTCAACAGTATTGCATCCAGTGATTAGAGATTGCCAATCAAGGGATGAGAGATCATTGTCTATAAGATCATAGTTGCTTTTTTGGAAGTTATAATTGGGGATTACATCATTGTGATGATTTTTGTGTGGGCATATGTTGAGTCAGTCATATTGTGGTCACTGCTGGAAGAGAGTTCTTTCGTTTGTATTCTGTAAATTAAATTCAAACAATTGCAGAAGATGAGATCGAGGCAGTTGTTTAATCTAGCGTTGTTTGTTACTAGTTGTTACAGTCCCAGATTTGTAACAGCATTGTGGAAGGTTGCGTGTATGGGTTCAGTTATACATTCATTTAGGGTCCAGTCAATATGAGGTAGATTGAAGTCATTATGAAAGATAAAAGCATGTGGGAAGGATGCTGCCCATGTTAGTAGTGTATTTAGCTGGTTTACATGTTCGATGTCATAATCAGGTGCTCTGTAACATAGTAAGAATTGAAATGTGATATTTAATGACAGTTCACAGGTGATGGTCTCAGGAAGAGCAAACTCTTGGGAAACTTGGATGTTTTTTAGATGTAAGGACTTTTTATAGACGATAGCAACACCACCTCCACTATGAATTTCATGATCTGATTGGTAAACATGATAGTCTCTTACTGTGGTAATGGAGTTAGGGAGAGGTGCGTTGAGCCATGTTTCACAGATAAATATGATGTTGAATTTAGCCATATTTAGTAAGAGGAGAAATTCAGGTATTTTATTCGCAAGGCTTCTTGCATTGAGTAGCTTGCATTTAAGGCCAGCAGTAATTGGAATTGAGGTAGTTATGGGCATGTGTGCCTAGTCTTGGGTGATGGTGGATTGGTTGAGGTAGGGTTGTGGTTGAAGGTTAAAGCTGAGTTGCGGGTTGTGTGACTTACTTTTGATACAGTCAGCATGGTAGTCAATGTACAGGTCCTTCTTTCCATTGTCTAGACGTTTTTTGAGTTCAGTGAGGAGTACATGGGAGCAGGCACGTTGCTGTATGGTTAGGTCAGGGTGACAATGGAGGTTCTTATGATTGGTGTTGGTTTTGGCGAGTAAATTTATAGTAAAAATGAATTTACATTTGCTTGATTCATTTTTGCAAATGACCCTACAGAAGCGTGGGGCCAGAGAGCCATCTCTGTTTTTGAGCTCTCAACCAATGCGGGAAATGTCAAATATTTCTATATAAATGAACTATGGATTTGATACCCAGATTTTAGGATCAATTCTGAAAGTATTTATTTCATGAGTGAATGAATGACAACATTCTTACAATCAGGGGTGGGCTGCTGGGGGTTGGGGAGAGTCCCGAGCTTAGATTCTGTGCAGTTTGGAGAACCCCCAAATTACACTCCTGGTTGGGCCTGCCCACCATGCCTCTCCCCTCCCAGGAGTCCCCACATGGCCCATTTTGGATGCAGGCAAGTGCATAGCGCACACGGAAGCTTGAGGAGGATGAAAAATGGACCTCCTGGAAGATCATGAAGGCCAAAATTAGGCCCACTTTTGGCTTCTAGAGAGCCTTCAGAACCCAGGGATTTTTACTCTCCTGGAGCCTCGAGAAAAGTCTCTGGAGGTCAAAAACACCCCCCCACCATGGTGCAGTAGTGCAATCAGGCATAGAACCCATTACTAAATTAAACTACCTAGCATCAGGCATAGAACCCATTACTAACTTTTTTGAAGCCCATCCCTGCTCACAACCAAATAATTAAATGCCTGTCTATTTTAGATAGAAAATATGAATGAGAACAAAATATTCAAAAGCAAAAAGGGTAAGAATAAACCTGTTCTTTCCATCCCCTGCCAGCCTTGTTAAGTGAGTCACAGATTGATTTTTTTAAACATTTATTCAATACTAACATTTTGAAACAGAGATAAAAAATAAATAGATAACAAAAAATTATTCCAAGATTGCTCATGAATGAGGATAACAGCAATGCAACTTCATTAAAACGGTTCTGGAGAATGTGGGTAACTTAGGAATCCAATTTCTGCCACATGTAAGAGTCAAAATTCAACATTGTTGAGGAACACATTTGTTTTAAATATTTCTGAGTCTTTTACATCAGTCAATTTTTCTCAATCATCTTTGAAATACATTCTTCAAAATATCCCTAATGTCTTTGTTTCTTAATGTATAAATAAAAGGATTCAGAAGTGGGACCAAAATTACACTGAAGACACTTACTAACTTGTTTTTTTTCTAAAGACATTTCTTTAGAAGGCTTGACAAAGAGGAACATGGTGGAATCATACCAAATGATCACAACAGCAAGGTGAGAAGAACAGATGAAAAAAGCTTTTTGTCGACCTTTGGTGGAAGGGATGCATAGGATTGTGGAAATAATGTACATATAGGAAAGAAGGATCATCATACAGGAGCCTGTAACAACAATAATAGCCATGAAAAAAAAAAGTTAGCTCAATAAAATGTGTATCTATACATGATAGTATGATCCAAGAATCAAGGTTACAACAGAAATTATGACCACATTGGGCCCACAGAAGGGGTTACAGTGTCATAACCATGGATGTGGGTATGCAAATAACAAGGAAACTCCCCAGCCAACATTCAAGAGCTACCTTACAAGACGGGTTGATAGTCATGATGGTGCTGTCATGCAAAGGATAACATATAGCTAAATATCTGTCATAAGCCATCACAGCTAAGAGCAACTGTTCAGTGCATCCAAAAGAAAAAATGAAATATAACTGCAGAAGGCAGCAAGAGAAAGAGATACTTCTGCTTCCCCCCAAAAGGATGCCAGGGATCTTAGGGATAGAGGCTGTTGTGAGCCATATTTCCAAGAAAGCAAGATTGCAAAGGAAAATGTACATGGGAGTGTGGACATGTTGATGTGTTATTATGAGAAGGATGATGGAGAGATTTCCTAAAATGGTCAGAATGTATATGATTAAAAAAATATGAAGATAGAAAGCTGAATATGTGGCATGCCTGGGAAGCCAAGAAGAATAAATTCTGTAATCTTTGTGATATTTAGTTGTCCATGGTTGAGCTTTTCCATCTGCAATGGAAAAAAATGCCAAATTTATGAACAGAAGATTTAACTTAAATGTAAGAGTACTAATATTTATTATTTATACTATAGTGTCAGCACCACCAATATGAATTATTTTACAATATTACATTTTTTCTGTTCCTTTCAATTTGGATCTTTTAATTTATCTTGATCTGTATTAGTGACTTTGATATTTTTATAAGCAATAGAAAAATGATTTTAGGCATACCAATGGATTATATTTGTTATTGGCATGGCTTGAAATGAAAGCTAATGAAAGATGTTTCATTAAAAGGAAAAATATACCTAATATATTTATCAACCAAGTTATGTAAAATTCTTGTACATATCATAGTTCTGTCTTATTTGGAAAAATACAATAAAATGTGACAATATAATAAAATTATAATAAAATATAATAACATTGACAGTTTATTTTTAAAATCCCCTCAACATATCAATAAAATATCATGGTTTTTCTGAATTTGGGACAATTGCATATTTGCCTCCCAAAATTTAAGAAGATATTTTAACAATATTCCAAATCTTTTTGGGATGAGGTCAGAAACTGCCCAAAAAGTTGGTATAGTTCCTGATAGCAGTGATATAGTAACTGGTGAGTAACTGCTATCAGGTTAAGATATAATCTATACAGTATTCTTGATGATAATACTCAAATTATATTTATCTGTTTCTGTTCAACTAAGTGATACACTCAAGATTCTATTTGAGTGCTTAAAATTTTTGGGAATCCAAATGGGAAGGAACAGGTATCTGCTAAAGTTTAATAAGGATAAATATTTGTGGATTTTAGATTGCTCTTATGCTAGGAATTTTCCAGCTTTACATCTTGATGGGTTCTCACTGCACCATGCTTGATCACAAGCAGGGCCTGCCAAACCATAAATAGGAAAAATTGGCTCACAAGATAAACTTCTGCAAAGATTTTCCTGACTTTATATGCCAATGGCACTTCTAGCAGGAGCTGTAAGTACAATTGGTACATAATTCAGGGGTCCAATTATACTTACAGCTCCTGCTAGTAAGTAGGAGTCATTTTTCCTACTTATGGATTGGAAGGTTCTGCTAATTATCAGACATGCCTTATTGACATCTTATTTGAATTCGTGGAATGTGCTTTACATAAGTTTGTGTTTTAAGAAGATTTGGAAGATATAATTGATTTAAAATGCATTGGCACAGATAGTTATGGGCATTCCTGTTACACCATCATTTTTTAAACTGCACTAGCTTCTAGTAAACTCTGGGTACAATTCAACATATTCTTATTATTTGTGCATTTCATAGCACAGGCCTGAATTATTACGAGAATTGTTTACCTTATTTTAGTTCTGCTTGCCCTGATGCATCTGTCAGCATTGATATGATGAAGCCCAGAAATGTGTTTCTCTGCTATGGTGCACGCTTTGTGGAACAACTTGTCTCTCAAGATTTGGTTCCAATATTACCGCTTCTTTTTTATTGTCTGAAGATCTGCCATTTCTTCAGTATTGGGTCAGAGTGTTGACTGAACCCATCTGTAGGAATCATGGAAGTATATTTATTATTAGTATCTTTTCTTGTCACTTGGTTTTTCTGTTCAGTGTGTGAGAGAGTGAATGTGCACTTAATAGTTTTCTATGCTGCTCAGAGTTGTGAATTGGAAGCAGAGGTGGTATCCAGCAGGTTCTGACCGGTTCTGGAGAACCAGTGGTGGAAATTTTGAGTCGTTTGGAGAACTGGCAAATACCACTTCTGACTGGAGATTTTGTAGTATCCTTCCCCCTGCCACACCCACCAAGCCACACTCACACAACCGGTAATAAAAAAATTTGAATCCCACCACTGATTGGAAGCCTTTAAAATGAATGAATGGAAGAATGAATGAATGAACTGGAAAATATATGGAATCAGTGGTTTTAAAAAAACAAGAACATAATATTAAATAAATGGGTATTTAGATGTACTTGTATGGATTTATTGATTAAGATTATCTAATTCTAATATCATTTGTTGTACTTGTATTGTTATAGCCTAAAATGTTTGAAAATGGATGATAATACATCCTTTAAAAAATATAGGGCAATTCTGGAGAATGGTGGACATATTTAATGATGAATGAACACAAATCTAATCCTAGTCTTTTCGAAAGTCAATAAGTGCACTAGTAGGCTGGAGCAAAAATTAGCATGGGAATTTGGGCATCAATAATTCTTCCAATTTCTCTGCCCAAAATTAAATAATTCTCCTAAATATTCAAAGGAGTCAAAGAGGCAACAGCTAAAAAATAAAAATTCAGCACATCCAATTCAATTTCATTATTTTCATAAGCTAAGCCTTAATAAAACAGGAATTCATAGATGACTATTCCAAGTATATTGTTACATTTTGAAACTAGAGAACATAATTACACAAACACAAACAATACATCATTCAGGAAATAAAACACCATTATGCTGCATAAATATGTATGGATGGAGAAGTCTTTTCCATATTAGAAAATTCCAAAAACTCAGAGCAATTTCAGCCATTTCGGTCATTAATCTCAAATTGGATATTGCACAAAAATTGCATGAAATATCAAAAACCATTTCAAATATGTCCACTAAAAACAAAAAAACAAAATACTTCATTCAAGTTTAGGTTTGGTTTAGTTAGGGCAACTGCAAAAATAAGTATCTTTCCTGTTCATCCTCATTTCCTAATAGTTACATGAAGCTTTAGAAAATTTAATTTAGCTCATAGTCATTTCAGATTTGACAAAATCCTTGTAATGCATGATTGAACTAGAAACCAGGAAAATGCATTTAAAATTAATTAAAATATAGGTCAAAGTATGGTCATAAAACAAGTATTCCACATACAAAAATGTATTTAATCTTTCCTCTGTAGAAGCGTGGGCCAAATACAAATGCTTATACAAATGTGCATAAGCATGGGCCAAATCTAATGTTGATGTTTGGGGATGTGAAAATATTAAAATGGTAGGAATCAAATATGGGAAGGACAAATATATATGGATGGAGTTTTGCAATATTTACTTTTTACAAAGTGACCAGACGTGTTGTTTTTTTTTGGGGGGGAGGCAGGGTTGTTTTATTTAAAGAACAAAGTTATCAGACCCGCTACTAGCTAGACAAGCTTAGATGATAATAATACAGAAACTGCTTCATACCAATCAATGTGATCACTTGTCTGTATACACTATTCATTATTGTTGCTGAAGAAACAGGAAGACAGAAGACAGCTATGCATTGACTTTTCAATTATCCTGATATCAATTGGAAAAATAATTCTGCACCAAGTGAGAAATCAAATAAGTTCCTCACCAACCTAGCTGACAACTCTGTTCTCTAAAAGGTAGAAGGTGAAGCCAGAGGGACAGCCATATTGGACTTAATTCTTTCAAACAGAGAAGAAACAATAGAGGGATTTGAAACTGCAGGATCCTTGGGTGACAGTGACCATGTCATACTAGAATTCAACATAACACAAACACAAGCAATAGCACATAATGACACCAGAGTCTTGGATTTTAAAAGAGCTGATTTTAATAAACTCAGAGAGAATTTGGGAAAGGTTCCATGGATGAAAACCCTAAAGGGGAAAACAACTCAAGAATCTTGAGAAACTCTGAAAAGTATGATCATTAGAAGTCCAGACTAGCACAATACCACTGAGAAAGAAAAACAAGAAATCCAAGATGAAACCAGCATTGCTGCACAAAGATCTCTCTGGCAAACTAAAAGAAAAAAAAGACAAGTACAAAAAATGTAAAAGACATACAACTAAGGCATAATATCAGCAGATACACAGAATCTGCAAAGACAAAGTCAGGATAGCAAAGGCTCAGAATGAGGAAAGACTTGCAACAAAAGTTAAAAATAATAAAATAATTAAAAAAAATCCTCAGTTATAACTTCAAAAAAGGCAACCATGATCTTACAATCAACAATCTCTCTTCCCTTGATTGGCAATTTCTATTCACTGGATGCAATACTGTTGAAGACTATTACAACATATTCTTACTAGAAATCAAAAGAGACATCAAACTATATATACCAATAACAACTCCCAAAACCAGGAAAAAGAGATTACCCAGAACAAAAAGGGAGCTTCAAACCAAAAAGAGATCACTTTGGCGAAAAAACAAATCTGGTCATGCTGCCAACTTAAAAAACCGAAATCTATGCCATCAGACAAAAACTGAATGCACTAATTATCACCACTGCCTCTGTCTCTGTGTCTCTGTCTGTCTGTCTGTCTGTCTCTCTCTCTCTCTCATCTCTCTCTTTCTCTCTTTCAGTTTAACAGATTAACATAGCTGGAAGGGATCTTTAGGTCATCCGGTCCAACACCCTGCCCAAGCAGGAGACTCTACACTTTTTTTGACAAATGGCAGTCCAGTCTCTTATTGAGAATCTAAAGTAACGACTCTCTCACAACTTCCAAGGGCAAGCTGTTCCATTGGTTGATTTTTCTCACCATCAGAAAGTTTCTCGTTATTTCCAGGTTAAATCTCTCCTTGTTCAGTTTCCATCCATTATTCTTTGTCTGGCCTATAGGAACTTTAGAAAATAGCTTGAACCCTTCCTCTCTGTGGCAGCCCCTCAAATATTGGAGGACTGCTATCATGTCTTCCCTGGTCTTTCTCTTTACTAGGCTAGCCAAGCTCAATTCCTGCAACAGTTTGTTGTATGTTTTAGCCTCCAGTCCCCTAATCATCCTGGTTGCTCTTCTGTGTACTATTTCTAGAGTCTCAACATCTTTTTTATAATGTGGTGAACAAAACTGGATGCAGTACTCTAGGTGTGGTCTTACTGAGGCTTTATAGAGTGGTATTAGTACCTCATTTGATCTTGATTGTTCCATCTATTAATACAATTTAGGATTGCATTAGTTTTTTTTTGGCTGCTGCTGCACACTGCTGACTCATATTTAGCTGCTTGTCCACTAAGACTCCAAGATTCTTCTCACGGTTACTGCTATTGAGCCTGATTTCACCCAGTCTATATGTGTATTTTTGGTTTTTCTTGCCTAAGTGTAAGGCTTTACTTTTCTCTTCATTGAATTTTATTTTGTCAGATATGGCCCAGTTCTAGACTGTCAAGATCTATCTATCTTCTTGGCTGTTAGCTATTCCTGCCAGCTTAGTATCACATTTGGTAAGTTCCCCTTTTATTCCCTTATCTAAGTCATTGATGAAGATATTGAAGAGTACTGGGCCTAAGACAAAACCTTGTGGCACCCACTGCTTACTTCCCTCCTTGTAGACTTAGGCCCATTAAGGACTACTCGTTGAGTCAGGTTTGTCAGTTACAAATCCATCTGGTGGTGATGCTATCCATCACACTTTTTTCTATATTACCAAGAAGTAGATTGTGGTCTACTTTGTCTAATGTCTTGCTGAAATCTAAATATATTATGTCCACAGTATTTTGCTGGTTTACTAATTTAGTCACTATGTTGAACAACCCCATGATTGCTAGTTATTACTTTACATTTTCTAGATGTTTTCTAGATCTGTTTTTTAATTATTATTATTATCTTTTCCAGAATCTTCCCGGGTATTAATGTTTGGGTGATTGGTCTATAGTTTCCTGGGTTTGTTTTTTTATACTTTTTTTAAGATGGGAACCACATCAGCTCTTTTCCAATCCTCTGGTAGTTCCCTGGTGATCCAGGATTTTTGAAAGATGTGGTGCAGTGGTTCTGAGATGGCCTCTGCCAGCTCCTTTTCAACTGTAAGGTGTAATCCACCAGGTCCCAGTGATTTATGTTTCAAAGTGTTGTAGGATATAATGCAGAGCCATGTTAACAGCATTATCTGTTGATCTATTTGCTTGGTACACAAACTGCATGGGATTTAACAGCAGATCCATGATGGTTTTCAGGTGGGACAGCACAAGCCTTTCAAAGATTTTCATAACTGCAGATGTTAGATCAACTGGTCTGTTGTCATTCAGTTCCTTGATGGAGGGCTTCTTTGGCACTGGGATGATGGTAGAACATTTGAAGCAGGAAGGAACATAGCACATCTCTAGTGATCTACTGAAGATTTAGGTGAAGATGGGGACCAATTGGTCAGCACAGACTTTTTAAGCAAGAAGGAGTTATCTGGCCCTGGTGCTTTTCCTGGCTTCTGTCTGTGTAACAGAACATACTTTTTTTTTTTTTCTGTGATCACCAGAGGTTGTGAGCCCAATGGATTGGGGCCAGTTGTAGGAGGCTTGGCTGTTGGTGGTGTGTTTGAGATGTGGGTTGTGGAGATAGGTGGCTGTAGTTTCTTTTTATACCTGCAGTAAAACATTTTCAGTTCATCTGCTAGTTGTTGATTTCCTTCTGCCTGGGAAGGAGGTTTGCTGAAGCCGGTGATGTTTTTTTAGAGTTTTCCATATGTTTGCTGTTTCATTTATTGAGAATTGATTCTTTAACTTTTCAGAGTAGCTTCTTTTTGCTGTTCTGATCTCTCTTGTTAATATGTTTCTGGCCTGGTTGTATAATACGTTAATATTTTTCTGGCCTGTAACCTTTTCTGTAGGCTTCCTCTTTGGAATGACACAGCTGCTTAAGTTTAGCTGTGAACCAATGTTTATTGTTATTATATATTTGCAGGTTCCTTGTTGGTACACATAAGTCTTCGCAGAAGCTAACGTATGATGTTGCAGTATCTATGAGCTCATCTAGGTCTGCAGAGGCATCTTCAAAAACATTCCAATCAGTGCAATCGAGGCAGGCCTGGAGTTTTATCTATGCCTTATCTGACCAGTCTTCACTGATTTAATTGTTGGTTTAATGGTTTTAAGTCTTTGTCTGTAGGCAGGGACAAGGTGAATTATGCAGTGGTCAGAGTGTCCCACAGCTGCTCATGGTAAAGACCTATAAGCATCTTTTACTGTTGTGTAGCAGTGGTCTAAAGTATTTTTACCTCTGGTGGGACAATTGACATGTTGAAAATATTTTAGGAGCTCTTTCCTGAAATTTGTTTGATTGAAATCTCCTAAAATGATGGAAAAGGAACCTGCGTGTTTGGCTTCAACCTCCATAATTTGATCAGCAAGAGTTTGTAATGTCTTGTTTACACAGGCTTGTGGAGGAACATACACAGCTATTAGGAGAAATGAGGAGAACTCATGTGGGGAGTAAAATGGCTTGCAGTTGTTGTGTAAAGAATCTAGGTTTTCATCACAAAATTATATATTATAGTTATAGCCTGAGACCAGCTGTTGTTAATATATAAACATAATCTTCCACCCTTTGTTTTACCTGATGTCTCTTCAATTCTGTCTGATGAAAATGTCTGAAATCCTGGGATGTATATGGTGCTGTCCCCATGAATTTGTGGATTAATCTATATTTCAGTAAAATAAAGAACAGCTGAATTTTCATAATTTTCATAATAAGGTATTTTCATAATAAGGTAATTAGCTTTCTTTCTGAGATTTATTTATAGATAGGAAATAAATATAGGAATCCGATATTGAAAAGTATAATTCCATTTCTTGTATTTTCACAGGGTTTTTATGTCACTCAAAACATATTTTAATGTTTCCTCTCAATCGGGTTGAGAGGAAAAATAAAAATGTTAGCATGTACTCTTCCAGGAAAACAAATATCAATATTGTTTATTGATTCTGGTAATGCTGACAACTGCAAGAGTTCATATTCAAAATTTACAGTACAACATTTCTGCTTTATTTTGGGTCTTTGAGGATCAACCTATATTTTGCCTATTACTGTGAAATACATTTCTCAAAATATCTCTGATTTCTCTGTTTCTTAATGTATAGATGAAAGGATTCAGCAATGGGACCACAATAAGATTGAAGATGCTTACAACTTTGGTTTTTTCTAAAGATGTCTCTTTAGAAGGTTTGACAAAAAGGAACATGGTGGAGCCATACCAAATGATCACAACAGCAAGGTGAGAAGAACATGTGGAAAAAGCTTTTTGTCGACCTTTGCTGGAAGGGATGCGTAGGATTGTGGAAATAATATACATATAGGAAAGAAGGGTCATCAAACAGGAGCCTACAATGACAAAAATAGCTATGAAAAAAGCTGTTATCTCAATAAACCGAGTATCTGTACATGACAATATGATCCAGGAATCAAGATTACAATAGAAATTATTGATCACATGAGGCCCACAGAAGGACAGTGTTGTAATCAGGTAGGTAGGTATACAAATAACAAGGAACCCCCCCAACCAACATCCACAGGCCAACCTACAAGGTCGGCTGATATCCATTATAGTGCTGTAATGCAAAGGATAACATATGGCCAAATATCTGTCATAAGCCATTGTAGCTATCAGAAAATGTTCAGTGCATCCAAAAGAAAAAATGAAATACATCTGTAGAACACAGCCAGAGAAAGAGATACTTCTGTCTCTTCTGAGAAAAATTGCAAGGATCTTGGGGATAGAGGCTGTTGTGTACCATATTTCCAAGAAAGAAAGGTTGCAAAGGAAGAAATACATTGGTGTATGGAGGTGTCGATATGTTATTATGAGAAGCATAATGGAGAGATTCCCCAAAATGGTGAGGATGTACATGAAAAAAAATAGAATGAAGAAGAAGAGTTGAAAACGTGGTGAACCTGGAAAACCAAGAAGAATGAATTCTGTAACCCTTGTGCTATTTAGCTGTCCATGGTTGATCAATTCCATGTATTTTCTTTATCCTGTGAAGGAAAACTCACAAAATTAATGCACATAATATTTCAGTGCAGTCTATACTTATTAATGGTGCACTGCAACATTGTCAATATTAGTTCTTTCACAATATTGCAATTTGTTTCTAAAATGTTCAGTCTTTTAATAAAGATCTTTAATAAGATCTTTCATGATCTTCATTAGTGACTTTTATACCTTCATGAATAGATGACAAAATAATTCCTAGTAGTTAAACCAGGCTAACATTAAATAGCTTTAAGTTAAGGCATAGAGGCAAAATCATGTGAAGTATTGGTACTCCTTTATAAAATCTTAGTATGACCACACTTGGAATATAGCATCCAGTTTTGATTACATTACAAAAAAGGAATTGAGACTTTGGAGAAACTGCAGAGAAAAGCAACTAAGACAAGAAACAATGGATTGAAACTAATCAAGGAAAGAAACAACCTGGAATTAAGAAGAAGCTTTCCAACAGTGAGAACAATTAATCAGTAGAAGTGCTTGCTTTCAGAAGATGTGGGTGCTTTATCACTGGAGGTCTTTAAGAAACTGGAGAGCCTCTTGTTTGAAATGGTATAGAGTCTCCTGAAAAAGGGATTGGACTAGAAGACCTCCTTTTCAGCTCTATTCTGATTGATTGATTGATCTAATATTTTTTTAAAATAATATTTTCTTTTGAAAAAATATAATTTTTAGATGTGATATTTCTTTTTCAATTAGGAGAAAATCTGTTAAATATATAATATTGATTCAGCAAACCCTAAAGGCACTTTCCTAAAAATGGACAATTGCAGATATGACTTTCAACATGGATTATGGCTTTTTCTTAACATCAAGGGTTTTCTGTGAAAAAAAGGTTGTATAGGTTGTTTTCTGTAGCAATGGTTTGAGGAAAGAATGAATGGCAATTAATATATTATTGGAGTTTATTCAGGCCAATATATGGGTTTGATTGTTTTACATCCCTGGTCACTTCTGGTTTTAGATTTGAACAAAATTAGGGAGGGATAATCAAGAATTGATTCCTTAATGACATATTTCTGAATACACACTATTGAGCAAAATATGAACTGAAGAACAATATTTCATTCTAAATTTCATGACTTCCTTTCTAACTATTTTACATGTTTCACTCTCTGACACTTTAAATTCTTAGTTTAAACTGTTTTAGAATAGTAAAAAAATGGCTATGATTTTCTTATTAATGTGATATGGATACTTTCATTTGGAAATACTATTTCCTTTGTCAAAAAGAAGATCAATCATATAAAGTACCCTTTTTTTAAATAAAAAGTCATTTGATGAAAACTATGCAATATTTTTAAAAAAGAGAAGGAGGAGAAATAGAATGGTATCAGCAAAGATTTAATTATATTTGCCATACCATCTCTCGGAACTGATGGAAACTGATGCAAAAATAATACAGAATAAATTTTTAGTTATCCATTCATCCATTCTATAATTCATATGCAGACTCTCAACTTACTTTACTTTGTAAACTTACTGCTTACTTTGTTGTATTTTTTTTTAAATTGAAAAATTATTACTTATAAATTCTACTTACCCAGTCTAATAACAAGTAGGACATGTTGAGATACCAAATATGAAATAAGTTGTATTTGTATAATCTTAACCAAAACTTCCCTTGGGATCTGTATAGCAATTAGACCTAATGTGAAAATATTTTCCCATCTATTAGGATTTCTACGCTTTTCTCAAAAAGGAAGTCAGCTACAGTGGGGATAAATACCATTGGGAGTCCTGAAAGAATAGTTTGGGGTAAATCATCATGGAGAAAATATATCTATGTGGTTGCTAGGAGCCAAAAATAATTTGATGGCACCTAATGAAGCAATTAATTAAAGAGAGTGAGAGAGAAGAAGGAAGGGAGGGAGGGAGGAAGAGAGGAAGGAAAATATCTGAGATATTATGAGATGCAGTGTTTAGCTAATGAAATTCAAAGATGTATATAAAAATGGGTTTTATCTTACACATCATTCATTAATAATCCTTATTATTGAGGAGCAAGGCAGGTAAGATAAGGCCATTATATCAAATAAGGAGAGGTGTTGACAAAGTAAGGACCTTGGGTGATTTGGCTTGATCAACTAAAACAGATTTATGGCTATGGGGGAGATGGGATTGAATTTGTCATTGCAAGTATTGATTTAGGCTTCCTGAAAGGATAACTTAAATAATGAATTTAAATGTTCAGAGACAAAGTGTTTTGCGATTCATTCCATTATTCTCCTGTGAAGTTCATGTCACAAGAAACATGTGACAATCAATAGGCAGACAATCAATAATTCAACTTAACAGCTACAGCTCATCCATTGTTTTGAGATTAACTTAAAAGATATTCTAGAAGATAGTTAAGATCAAATAAACATCCTATTATTTCACACAATAATAATACAATGGAAATTGTACTTAAAAAAACTTATACAGAAGCTTAAAGGTGAACATTTATTCCAAAGTTGGGGAATAAATGAATTAAAACTCCCTATTTATTGTGTGTAATGATCTTTGCATTTTTATCTTATGAGTTTAGTAAATGTATCAGTATAAATAAAAAAAATGGTAAATGAAGCAATCAAAGTTCACTCTGAAAAGGTTCAGATGCAGAATTGAAGGAAGATTTCACCTGTAAATAAAGGTAAATAAGCAAGGATACTGAAACCATGAACATCGAATTGTAAACAAAAAGCCTTCATTTTTAATGAAGTTGAGGTGCTCCATTTGCACTGTCTTCTTCATTGCTACTTGAAAGCCAGATAAGAAAAATTATTCCATCCTATTAAAGTTTCTGTTCAATTAAATAATTATGCAGCAAAATATGGACTAATGGAGGTTAGAAATTTATGTTACTTTACCAACATTGATTTTTGAAGAGGCAACTTCATATTGTGTTTTGTTTGTGTGTTTGTTTCTGGCTGAAGGAGAAAGAGCCAAAATTGAGCTTATCCTTCCTTCCTTCCTATCTTCCTTCCTTCCTTCCTTCCTTCCTTCTTTGCTTTCATGCATTTTAACTATTACTTGTTATTTTGAGATGCTTAAAGAAAACCTGAATTCTGAATGACACAATGATGTTCATTGTTTGAAAAACTTTTAAATACCCCTTTTTCTATTGATGAACCCAGTACTGATACAGAGGAAGTTATGTGTTTGGGGGGAAGTTACATATTTTTGAATCATGTACATTTTGTCCAATGCTAATAGCTCTTGGGATAGATTTTATTTTATTTTTTAAAACAAACTTCATTAAAATAAACGAACAAGCACATACACAACAAAGAAAAATAGGGAAAAAAATAACAAATAAAAGGCAATTCCATTGTCGACAGTTTGTGGTTCCATATTTGTTATTATTGGTGTCATATTTACAATTAAATCTTAATGCAAGTATATAGTTACTACCTCCTTTATGGTTTAATAATGTTTACTATCATATTATCTATCTTTGTTCTATCCAATCATACCAACATTCCCAGCTCTTGTAATATTCTGATGATTCTTTATCCTTAAGTGCTAGGGTCAATTTATCAATTTCTGCACAGCTTACTATTTTCTGAACAGTCATTTCTTTTGTTGGAATATCAGCTTGTTCCCAACATTGTTGAAAAGCTAAAGGCCATGTCACACTGCCCAATGGATGCAAAAAGGACACAAAGGAAGAGAAAAATGTTACATCCATTGTATCCGCGCTCAAAAGGGGCGAAAATTTGCATAATTGGAGCGGATAACACGGATGTGGGGAGGACGCAGGGAGGATGCAAAGCGGATGCGGAACGGAAGCACAGCGGATGGAAGCGGATGGTGCGTCCACTAGGCTTCGGTGGGGCCTCAGCGAAGCAGACACGGAACGGAAAAAGCGGATGCAGAACGGATGCACAGCGGATGAAATGGATGCACAGTGGAAGCCTAGCGGATGCACAGCGGAAGCCGAATGGATGCCTAGCGTTAATTGCGCATGCGGGGGGGATGCATTGCACAAGCCCCCCGGATATAAAGGGAAGCAGCTCGCACGGGGCTAGCATACCGAGGAAAGACCTGCTGCTGGATACCTGAGAGTTCACCTGAGAGTTCTTGCCTGCATGTCTGCCTGCAAGCCTTGCTGCCAGCCTGCCTCCCAGCCTGCCTCCCAGCCTCCTGGGCAGCCTCCCTTCCAGCCTTGCTGCCAGCCTGCCTTCCAGCCTCCCTTCCAACCTTGCTGGCAGCCTGCCTTCCAGCCTCCCTGCCAGCCTTGCTGCCAGCCTGCCTTCCAGCCTCCCTGCCAGCATTGCTGCCAGCCTCCCTGACAACCAGTCTGTCTGCCAGCCTGGTGCCTGCCTTGGTGCCTGCCTTCCTGCCAGGCTTCCTGCCAGGCTTCCTGCCAGGCTTGGTGCCTGCCAGCCTTCCTGCAAGCAAGCAACCCCACAACCATGGGGTTGTGAAAGAAGTGAAAGTCTCAGCAACCTGACGCCATCCCTGGCAAGAGGGACAGGGCCACCCTCCCGCCCCATGTCCCTGACTCATCTTCTGCTGGGGCTTCTGCTGCTTGGGCTCGCTCTTCTGTTGCTGGAGCTTCTGCTGGAGCTGCTCCTGGCAGTGGTGCTTCTGCTGCGTACTCTGCTGAAGCTGCTCCTGGTCCTGCTGGTCCTGCTGGTCCTGCTCGTTCTGCTCGTGCTCCTGGTCTTGCTGACCCTGCTGCTGGTGCTTACTCTGCTGCTGCTCATCCTGGTCTTACTGCTGCTGCTGCTGCTGCTGCTATTGCTGATCCTGCTGCTCTGCTGCTGCTGCTTATGATCCTGCTGGTGATTATGATGATGATGATGATGATGATGATGATGATGATGATGATGATCCTGCTGGTGATGATGATGATGATGATGATGATGATGCTGTTGGTGTGGAGGAGCAGCTCCTACAACCTGGAAGCCCCTCTGATGAGGGCCCATCTGGTCCTGCCAAAGGGAGGAAGAGGTGTATGCAACAACGGGAGAGGAGGCAGTATTACATCGAGGAAGCGCACGAGGATGAGGTGCTGGAGTGGCTGAGAGAGAACGACTATCTGTGGCGGAAGGGACACTGGCTGTACAGGGACACCAAGCGGAAGTAGGCTGCTTGGAGAGAGAGGGCGGAGAGTCTGGGCTACACTTCGGAGGTGCTCCTCGGCTGGTGGAAGCACATGCACACCTGGTACGGGAAGCTGCACCGCAAAAAATCTGGAGAGGCCAGGGTTAATCTGACGGACAGAGAGAACTATGTCATGGCCAAGTGCAGCTTCCTGGAGGGTGAGGTTCGCCACTGAGGAGCACCAGGAGCCCAAATCTCTACCCTCTCTCTCCGGCAGCCTGCTGGGAGCCAGTCCTCTGGCGGCCGAGAGTCAGTCCCTGTCTCCATGCAGGTATCTGTGGAGTGTGCCATGGTGGAGAACCCCCGGGCAGGTGTTGAAAGCGTGGTGGAGAGCAATGAGGACTCCCTGGTGCGGTGGGAGAAAGGAGACATCGAGTCCACTGCTGCCGAAGCCGCATCTACCCACACCTCCACCACCACAGTAAGGCAGAGAGCCAGACCGCAGGAGGGGCAGAGCCACAAGGTCCTGGTGGAGATCAGGGACACCATCCACACCAGCATAGGTCTCCTCTCTCAGCTGGTCCCCATCGAATCCTCCTCCTCCAAATGCAAGCCCTTCCTCAATTATATGAACCAGACCCTCAAAGAGATGCCAGATCCCCAGTACCAGGTGGTGAAGGAGAGGATCACCACACTGCTTAACAACGCTCCAGACCCAGAGGCACCTGCTCCCACCCAGTCCAGGTCTGCTCCTCCACCCCAGGTGATGTCCCTCCCATACCAAGGCTTCCCACACCCCCTCACCTACCAGGGCTACAGCTACCCGGAGGTCCAGCAGCACAGACAGCAGCCCTTACAGATGCAGGCACAGAGTCATCGGGCGACACCGCTGCCACCGGTTCCAATGATGCCACTGATGCCAACCTCGACAGTCCTCACCCTGCTGGAGAGCAGGCAGCCCCACTACACTGCTCCTTCCTCCATCCCACAGCCAAGCCAGGCCTCAGTACATCTGTCCTCAGTACTGGGGCTGACACCCCATGGCATGGAGGAAGGATCTCTCAGCATCACGGGGCTGAGCCAGCTGTCCAACACCTTCCTCAACACACCCTCCCCTGTTGTCCTCTCGGGGCTAGGCACTCCAATAACACCTCAGACCAGCACTGCAGCAACACCCACCTCCACAGCACCTGCTCCCTAAAATCTTAGCCTGGGCATACACCTCCGAGTGACCAAGAGCAGTGCCAGAGACTGGCTGCCTGGATATTTGTGGACTTTATTTGGACACTTGACTTGGGTCATGTTTATTTTACAGCTTGTTATTAATAAATTTTATCTTTGTTTCACACACTTGCTTCATTAATTTTTTTCTATAAAATCTGGGTGGAAACTTTTAGAATGGTTTAGCCTTTGCATGCTTGTGGGATGGGTTAAGATAGCAGTGGGATGGGCAGGGATACCTGTGGGATGGGTTAAGATAGCTGTGGGATGGGAAGGGATACCTGTGGGATGGGTTAAGATAGGTGTGGGATGGGAAGGGATACCTGTTGGATGGGTTAAGATAGCTGTGGGATGGGAAGGGATACCTGTGGGATGGGTTAAGATAGCTGTGGGATGGGAAGGGATACCTGTGGGATGGGAAGGGATACCTGTGGGATGGGCAGAGATACCTATGGGATGGGTAATAGCTGTGGTATAGATAAACCTCCAGTGCAAGCATAGTGGGACTGTATGGTCCACCCTCCCAGGTGCCACCCCTATGGCCCTTCATTATCAATTACAATGTAAGCATTGATCCACACATGTCAACATAAACACAACTCTTTATTAAATGCCCTGTTCATTGTAGGCCAACCAAACATACATGGCCCAATCTCATCCATGTGATGAGACAGGATGAAGGAAGCATCCATTAAGCATCTACCATCCTGTCTTGCCACTCCACTGCTCCAGCTGGGGAGTTCCACTAGTGTTTCAGGAGGTTGTGCTGCTTCTTCGCCTCACGTGAGGCTCTATTGGGGCTGTGAACATCCTCAGTGTCGATCAGGTTTCGCCCTTGCCTCCATTCCCCAGGCTCCATGTCCCCATTGCCTTGCTGGAGGTCCACGAGCCTGTTCTGCAACACTGGGTAGCGGGTGCGCATGAGATTGTGAAGGATACAGCAAGCTTCCATGATCCTCCTCATGGTCTCTGGGCGATGCTGCATGTTGGTGAGAAGTACCTGGAACCTGTTGTCCAGGATGCCAAAGGCGTTCTCCACCACCCGCCTTGCCCTGGACAGCCTGTAGTTGAAGATCCTCTCTTCACAGGTGATGCATCTGGAGGTATAGGGCTTCATGAGGTAGGTTGTGAGGGAGAAGGCGTCATTCCCCACGATGAAGAAGGGCACATCTTGTGTGTTGTTGGGCAGCGGGTCTGGATCTGGGAAGCCCACCATGAGATTGCTTTCCAGCCCCTCCTTGAGGTGACTGTTGTTGTATACCTGGGCATCTGAAAATGAGCCGTTGCCTGAAACATCGATGTACATGAACTTGTAGTCAGTATCGACCATGGCGAAGAGGATGATGCTGAAGAAACCCTTGTAGTTCTGATAAGTGGACTCCGACTTGACTGAAGCTTTCAGGCCACATGCTTGCCATTTATGGCTCCAACGGTGTGGGGGAAGTTCCACTTCTGATACCACTGCTCTGCAACTTTCTTCCATCCTTCTTCAGTGGAGGGGCACTAGAGGAGCTCATCCTTGCATTCTTCGATGATGGCCTGCACCACTTCTCTGACAACAAAGCTGATGGTGCTGGGTGGCACCCTCCACCCGTACTGCATGCTCCTGTAGGTGGTCCCTGAGGCCAGGTGGCACAGAGTGAGTGCCACCTTGAGCCCAGGTTCCAGGCTGGGCGGGAAGTTGGTGTTTGTCTTGGTCAACCTGGGTGTCAGCCACTGCACAACTTCGTCAAACATGGCTGGAGGCATCCTCATGAAGTTCTGGAATGCCTGAGGGTCTTCGCTCCTGAGCTCCACCATCAGCTTGTTGTAAAGTACGTACTGTGCTCTTCTGGGGAACCATCTTCAGAGCCAGACTTTTTTTGGGTGCCTCCTTTTCTTCCCGTAGTATTGTTCACAGAGACTGTAGATGGTTTCGCAGTGTTGCATAAGGATGTTGGCTGCCGAAAGGATTTTGTCGCAATCCACGGTGGACATGACTGGATGCTGTGGAAGAGGAAGAGGCAGATGAAGGCTGCAGAGGTCTGCACCACTGGGTTGCTGGTCTGAAAGTGCGATGCAGAAGAGTTGCTCCCCCTTTTTATAGGCAGTATAGGTTTTCCACTAGGCATCCTCTAGGCATCCTCTAGGCATCCTGTGGACATCCTTAATATCCGAGATAGGTCCCCTCTGCGAACGTTTTTTTTCCATTTTAAACGCTTTGTTTCCATTCTGCATCCATTCTGCATCCGTTCTGCATCCGTTCTGCCTCTGTTCCGCTTCCTCCCTGCGTCCAAGCGGATGCGAGTTGCGTGTATGCGCAGCGGATGCCTAGCGGATGCATAACTGATGCATAACGGATGCGTCGTGGATGCGTCGCGGATGCAGAACGGACGAACCGGATACATTTTCCGCGCAAAAGTTTTAAGAAGCCTAAAACTTTTGGAGCGGATGAAACGTCAATAAACGGATGCTGGACGGATAGAGAGGAAGCAAAATGGAGGCAGTGAGTACATCGCGTTTTCAAACAGATGGCAAGGTTTTTTGTCCATTTTACTTCCTCTTTGCATCCATTGGTGCAGTGTGACAGGGGCTTAATGTAGCTGCAGTAAGTATGTGTAATATTATATATTTGGCTTTTTTAGGGAGTTGTCTATTGAATATCACTAATAGGAAGAATTCTGGTTTTAATTCAATCTGTTCAGCCATTATCCTCCAACCATTTTTTTTTTCTCCACCAGTATCTTTGGGCTTCTGTGCAGGACCACCACATATGGTAGAATGTTCTGTGTTTCTTTTCACTTTTCCAGCAATTTGGATTCATGTTAGGAGTCATCTTCGCTAATCTCACAGGAGGGAGATGCCATCAGTAAAACATTTCATGGGCATTTTCTTTATATGTTGCCAGTTTTGTGATTTTATTATTCCTGATCCAGACCTTTTCCCATTCTATTAAGGTAATGCTACATGCTATATTTCTTTTCCAAGCTATCATATTGCCTTTATATTTCCCTTTCCAAGCTATCATATTGCCTACTTCTTCCTCTCGTTCTATCTCTAATAGGTAGTGTTAAAATTTGGTTATATATATTTTTTCTCTGAACCTAGTAAGATTTAATCTAATTGTTGTGGCTTACTGTAAATTCTAAAAGCTTGCTTATCCTGTCTATATCTATTTTGTATTTGGAGGTAACCCCACTGGTAAATTTGTAGCCTTTGGTCTTGGAGATCTTGCCATGATTTTAAAGTTCCTTGTACATCCAGTAGGTCTCTTGTATTTTATCATCTTGTTAAGATCCAAATAGTTTGATTTATCATCATCTCCATTGTTGAGATCCAAATCGGGATCTTTAGATAGTGTTTTTTCTCTATTTTATTCCAATTAGCCAATAAAGAGTCTCTAATTTCATGTCTGTGGAAGTAATTTTACAAGTTACCCCCAAAATTAAAAAATCCTAGAGAAGGGACTGTTAAAAAAATAATTATTCAAGAAATTGTGAAAAAATGTTTTGAAAGAGAATTATGCTGAAAAGTAAGTTGAGAGCACCATCTACTGACAGAAGGAAATGTGACTCCTAGACTTCTGGAAAACTGAAAAAAAAAAAAAAAAGGAGGAGGATATGTTTTATTAAGGCTAGGTCCCACTGGCCGACGGAAGCAAAATGTATGCATAAAGGACACAGCGGACGAGCAAAATTTCACGGGTGGCCCCATCTGTTGTCATCCGCTCCAAAAAGTGGCGAAAATTTGAAAAAACCGAATGGAAAAGAACGGAAAAGAACAAACGTGGGTAGTATGTAGCCAGGATGTTAAGCGGATGTTCATAGGAAGCCTAGTGGATGAAAGCAGATGGAAGCAGATGACACCTCCGAAGGGGTTCTGGGGGAGAATTGCAAATCGGACGTATAGCAGAAGGGGCGGATGCATAGCGGATGACATGGATGCATCACGGACACCTATAGGAAAAAAGGGGATACCGCGCGGATGTATATCAGATGCAAAGCATTCACTGCACATGTGGGGAATTGCATCAGCTCCGCGGATATAAAAGCATGCAGCACGCATGTAGTCAGCATTCAGGGGAAAGACATGCTGCCACATACATCTAGGAGGAACACCATGATTCGTCAGTCAGGGAAAAAGAGGAAGTCCATGCCTACTCGTTCCAGCCCTGGCAAGAAGGACAGAACCAGCATCCCTCCCCCCCCGGCACTGACTCTGAACCTCCTGCTGCTACTGCTGCTGCTGCTGCTGTGGTGGACCAGCCCCAAGGCCCACAAAGTCCTGCTGCTGAAGGCCCTGCTGCTGAAGCCCCTGAAGGCCCTGCTGAAGCCCCTGCCAGAGGGAGGAAAAGGCAAGGGAAGGAGAAGGGAGAGAGGTAACAGTACACCATTTCCAAGGAGCATGAGGATGAGGTGCTGGAATGGCTGAGGGAGAACAAGTACCTCTGGAGAAAGGGCCACAGACTCTATCACGATACCAAGAAGAAGCAGGAAGCTTGGAGAGACAAGGCAGAGAGCCTGGGGTACACTGCAGATGTACTCCTGGGATGGTGGAAGCAGATGCACACCTGGTATGGCAAGCTACACCTCAAAAAATCTGGGCAGGCCGCTGTCAAGCTCACTGACCGGAAGATGTACGTCATGGCCAAATGCAGTGTCCTGGAGGGTGAGGTCTGCCACCGAGGAGCAGCCCCTCTGACACCCCTCTCCCTCAGACAGCCCATAGACAGCCAGTCCTCTTCCAGCCAGGAGCCAGCGAGCCTATCCAGGCAGGTGACTATCGAGGGCCCCACGGCAGAGACCCCCCCCCCGACAGCTGCACTCCCCATACCGGCGGACTTGGAGGATCCCCTGTCACAAATGGAGGAAGAAGCAGCAGCCACCAGAGGCCAACACCCACCCCCCACCCCCACCCCCAGCTCCACAGGATGCAGGCAGAGAGACAGACTGGAGGGCCAGAACCACAGTGTCCTGTTGGAGATCAGGGACACAATGAAGACCAGCACAGAACTTCTCTCTCAGCTGGTCCACTTGGACGGAGGATCCTCAGGCCACCACCCCTTCATCACCTATGTGAGCCACACCTCAGGGACCTGCCCAAGGCCCTGTACTAGGTGATGAAGGAGAAGATCACAGCACTTCTGCACAAACCTCAAGGTCCAGCTGAAGCTGCTCCGACCCAGTTCAGGTCTGCTCCTCCACCCCAGGCAATGTCACAGCCCTTCCGCGGCTTTCAACAGCCTCTCACCTACCAAGGCTATGACTACCAGGACTTCCCACAGCAAAAACAGACCTTCCCAGTCCAGGCCCAGGTTCATCGCACCCCACAGAATCCAGTCCTCACCCAGCTGCAGACCAGACAGCCCCACTACACTCCTCCTTCCTCCACCCCACAGCCAAGCCAGTCAATGGACAATCTGTCATCAGTCTTGGGCCTGACATCTCAAGTCCTTGATGAGGGGCCTCTGAACTTCATGGGACTGATTCAGCTCTCAGACAGCTTCCTGAACACACCATCCCCTGTTGTACTCTCGGGGCCAAGCACCCAAATGGCACCTCAGACAAGCACTAAAGTCACAGCCACCTCCACAGTTCCTGGCCAGTTTACAGCTGAGACCATGGACATGACTCAGAGTGACTGAGAATAGTGTCAGAGACTGTGTTGTACTTGTTCAGTTTATCTTTGCTTAAGACACATTACTTGGTTCATTTTGCTTTTTTAATAAAGTCATGAAGTTTACCTAAGACAGTTAGTACAGGTTATCTTTGCTAAAAAGGCCCTGTCACATAGGCTGCCGGATGCAAAACAAATGAAAAAAGGACACAGCGGACGAGAAAGTGTTCCATCCATTGTTATCCGCTCTGAAAAGTGCCCCAAATTTGCATAAAGAGAGCAGAAAACAACAGAAAGGAATGGATGTGGGGAGGATGTAGTGGGGATGGAAAGCGGATGCTCCATGGGAGCCTAGCGGATGGAAGCAGATGGAAGCGGATGACACATCCGCAGGGCTTCTGGGGGAGCACAGCGAAGCAGACACACAATGGAAGGAACGGATGCAGAGCGGATGCCTAGTGGATGAAGCGGATGCATCACAGAAGCCTAGTGGATGCCTAGCGGATGCCTAGCAGATGCAAAGTGTTCACTTCGCATGCGGGGAGGATGCATTCCGTCAGCCTCGTGGATATAAAGGGATGCAGCTCGCAAGCAGGTCACCATTCAGAGGAAATACCTGGTGCCAGACACAGCTCCAGCCAACAACCATGGGGAAGAAGAGGAAGCCTGTGCCATCTGCTGCCAGCCCTGTCAAGAAGGACAGGGCCACCATCCCATCCCCTGGCCCTGACTCTGCTTCTGCTGGGGCTTCTGCTGCTCAGGCTGACTCTCCTGGTGCTGTGGCTTCTGCTGGTGCTGCTCCTGGTGCTGGGGCTTGTGCTGGTGCTTACTCTGCTGGTGCTGCTCCTGGTGCTGATGCTTCTGCTGGTGCTTACTCTGCTGGCGCTGCTCCTGGTGCTGGGGCTTCTGCTGGAGCTTACTCTGCTGGTGCTGCTCCTGGTCCTGCTGGTGCTCCTGGTCCTGCTGGTCCTGCTGGTGCTTACTCTGCTGCTGCTGATCCTGGTCCTGCTGGTGCTGCTGGTGGTTACTCTGCTGCTGCTGATCCTGGTCCTGCTGGTCCTGCTTTTGCTGCTACTGTTGTTGTTGCTGCTGCTGGTGGTGGTGGTATGGTGGAGCAGCCCCTAGAACCTCGAAGCCCCTCTTATGAGGGCCCAGATGGCCCTGCCAGAGGGAGGAAGAGGCACATGCAAGAACGGGAGAGGAGGCAATACTCCATCGAAGGGTAACATGAGGATGAGGTGCTCGAATGGCTGAGGGAGAACGAGTATCTATGGCGGAAGGGACACAGGCTCTATAGGGACACCAAAAGGAAGCAGGCTGCTTGGAGAGAGAAGGCGGAGAGCCTGGGCTACATTTCAGAGGTCCTCCTCGGCTGGTGGAAGCAAATGCACACCTGGCACGGGAAGCTGCACCTCAAGAAATCTGGCCAGGCCACAGTTAAGCTGACGGACCGGGAGACCTATGTGATGGCCAAGTGCACCTTCTTGGAGGGTGAGATCTGCCACTGATGAGCAGTCCCTCTGACAACCCTCTCTCTCAGGAAGCTCACAGAGAGCCAGTCCTCTTCTGGCCAAGAGTCAGCTCCTGTGTCCAGACAGGTATCTGTGTAGCGTCCCATGATGGAGACCCCCCCTGCAGCTGCACTCCCCATTGCGGAGTGCATGGAGGACCCCCAGACACAGTGGGAGCAAGGAGATGGCACTTCCACCAGAGAACAACCCACATCCACCCCCAGCTCCACCTCCACAGAAAGCAGGCAGAGAGCCAGACTGTAGAGGCAGAGCCACACTGTCCTGCTGGAGATCAGGGACACCATCAAAAGCAGGGTAGATCTCCTCTCTCAGTTGGTACACACCAACATACCATCCTCAAACTGAAAGCCCTTCCTCACCTACATCAACCAGACCCATGGACATCTCCGAAACACAGTACCAGGTATTAAAGGAGAGGATCACCAGTCTTCTGCACAACCCTCCAGGCCCAGCTGAACCTGCTCCCACCCAGTCCAGGTCTGCTCCTCCACCCCAGGTGATGTCACAGCCCTTCCAAGGCTTTCCACAGGCCCTCACCTACCAAGGCAATGGCTACCAGGAGTTCCAGCAGCACAGGCAGCACTTCCCAGTCCAGGCACAGGTTCATCGTACACCACCAGTGCCACCGATGCCACTGATACAACTGATGCCACCGACGCCACAGATGCCACTGATGCCACAGATGCCACCCATACCATAGATGCCACCCATGCCACAGATGCCACCCACGCCTCACCTCGCTCACCTGCAGACCATACAGCCCCACTACACTCCTCCTTCCTCCACCCCACAGCCAAGCCCGGCCTCAGAACATCTGTCATTGGTCTTGGGACTGACACCCCATGTCATGGTGGAAGGGGCTCTCAACATCAAAGGACTGAGCCAGCTCTCTGAGACCTTCCTCCACACACCATCCCCTGTTGTCCTCTTGGGGCCAGGCACCGCAATGGAGCCTCAGACCAGCACTCCAGCAGAAGCCACCTCCCCAGCACCTGGACCCTTCAACCCTGAGACTATGGGCATGCCTCAGAATGACGGAGAAGAGTGCCAGAGACTGGGTTGCTACCTGTTGACTTTATCTTTGCTTGGGACATTTTACTTGGGTCATTTTGCTTTTACAGTTTGCTATTAATAAAGATTATCTTTGCTTCACACACTTGCTTCAGTTCTTTTAGTCCATAAAGTCTTGGTGGAAACTTTTAGAAATGGTTTAAGCCTTTGCATGCTTGTGGGATGGGGAAGGATAGCAGTGGGATGGGCAGGGATACCTGTGGGATGGGTAATAGCTGTGGGATGGGCAGGGATACCTTTGGGTTGGGTAATAGCTGTGAGATGGGTTATGATAGCACTGGCATGGGCAGGGATACCTGTGGGATGGGTAATAGATGTGGGATAGATAAGCCTCCAGTGCAAGCATAGTGGGACTGTATGGTCCACCATCCCAGGTGCCACACCTATGGCCCTCTGTTATCAATAACAATGTTATCATTCATCCACACATTTCAACATAAACAGAAATCTTTATTAAATGCCCTATTCATTGTAGGGCCACTCAACATACATGGCACAATCTCATCAGTGTGATGAGACAGGCTGAAGAAGCATCCATTAAGCACCTACCATCCTGACTTGCCACTCCACTACTCCAGCTGGGGAGTTGCACCAGTGTTTCAGGAGGTTGCGCTGCTTCTTCCCTTCACGTGAAGCTTTGTTGGGGCCTTGCACATCCACAGTATCTATCAGGTTTTGCCCTTGCCTCCATGCACCAGGCTCCATGTCCCCATTGCCTTGTTGGAGGTCCACGAGCCTGTTCTACAACACTGGGTAGCGGGTGCGCATGAGATTGTGCAGGATGTAGAAAGCTTTCACGATGTTCCTCACGGTCTGTGGGCGATGCTTCATGGTGGTGAGAGGTACCTGGAACCTATTGGCCAGGATGCCAAAGGCATTCTCCACCAACTGTCTTGCTCTGGACAGCCTGTAGTTGAAGATCCTCTCTTCACGGTTGAGGCATCTGGAAGTGTAGGGCTTCATGAGGTAGGTTCTGAGGGAGAAGGCGTCATCCCCCACGATGAAGTAGGGCATATCTTGTGTGTCATTGGGCAGGGGGTCTGGATCTGGAAAGCCCATGATGAGGTTCCGTTCCAGCCCATCCTTGAGGTGACTGGCGGTGTATACCTGGGCATCTGTAGATGACCCGTTGACTGAAGCATCGATGTACATGAACTTGTAGTCAGCATTGACCATGGCAAAGAGGATGATGCTGAAGAATCCCTTGTAGTTGAAATTAGTGGACCCTGACTTGGCTGGAGCTTTGCAGGCCACATGCTTCCCATCTATGGCTCCAACAGTGTGGGGGAAGTTCCACCTCTGATACCACTCTTCTGCAAGTTTCCTCCAGCCTTCTTCAGTGGCGGGGCACTGGAGGAGCTCCTTCACATATTCTTCGATGATGGCCTGCACCACTTCTCTGACCACTTTGCTGATGCTGTTGTGTGGCACCCTCCACGCATACTGCATGTTTCTGTATGTGGTTCCAGAGGCCAGGTGGCGCAGAGTCAGTGCCACCTTCAGTCCAGGGTCCAGGTTGGCATGGAAGTTGGTGCTAGGCTTGGTCAACCTGGGTCTCAGATGCTCTACAACTTTGTCAAACATGGCTGGTGGCATCCTCATGAAGTGATGGAATGCACGAGGGTCTTCATTCCTCAGCTCCACCATCAACTGGTCATATAGTCCAAACTCCATTCTTCTCACGATCCATCCTCGGACCCACACAGCTCTTGGACGTCTCCTTTTTCTCCTTCTGTGTAAAAGGTGAAACAGTCTGAACAGGTTTTGGTTCTGGTGATGAATGATTGCAACTACTATATGGACTGTGTCATGATCCATGGTGGATAACAATTGATGATGTGGAAGACCAAGACCAAGGCTGAAGAGGTCTGTAAACCAGGGCTGCTGGACTCATACTGAGATCCAAGTGATTTTCTCCCCTTTTTTATAGGAAATATCGGTAGTCCGCTATGGGGCCTTCTACATACTCTAGACATACTGCAGAAGTCCTAAATATCTGAGATACATCCCAGATACAAATGTTTTGTCTGTTTTAATCCTTTATATCCGAGGTGCATATGCTTACAACCTTTCTATTTCCGTGCTACTAACGCTGAGTAGACGTTCCATGCACGTTTCGTTTCCTCCCTCTTTCCATTTTCAGCTGCAGTGGATGTGAGTTGAGGGGATGGCCAGAGGATGCAGAGAGGATACAGCGGACATTTAACAGATGATAACTGGCATAGAATGTTTGTTGCCCATATATGTCGCGGATGTATATCGTACGCAGCAGAAAGTTCATCCGTTCAAAAAGTTTTGTGCAGCTCAAAACGTCTTGCGCAGATGAAATTGCAGTGAATGGATGCTTGAGGGATAGAGTGTATGAAACACGTATCCAGTGAGTACACAACAGATACATAGCATTTTCCAATGGATGGCAAGCTTTTTTTAACGTTTTACATCCTCTTTGCATCCTTAAGTGCAGTGGGACAGGGGCTTTACTTGTGTATTGTCTTATGCTCACCACAGTTAGAAATAAGGGAAACATTCTATAAAAGAGATTCTGGAAAGCTAGAATAAAAGACTAAAACCACAGAGCAGAAGATAAAGAACTGGGAAAATATATTGGACTATCAGTACTGAGTAAATGTTGGAATTCGCCCATTTAAACATTTGAGTATGTTTTGAAAAAAATAGAGACTGAGTGAATCAAACACCTACTGGAAAAAAGGAAGTATGGAAATTCGAGAGGAGAGCTTTACTTATTAAACTACATTTCTAGGATTTTGGACACTCTGAATTTGACTGAGGCTGATTGTTTGTCCTACTTTTATCACTATTATGACTGGAGTTGAAAAAACAGCTATGGGAATGAGAGGATTTCTTAATGAGATGGCCTTGGTGTTCCAAAACATTAGTTATCTAGTTGATGGTTTGGACCAGGAAGTAGAAAATATTTTGTAAATAACATTGAATAATGATCATATTGCCCATGAATTTGTGGAAGCAACAAATAGAATGGACAAAAATAACTATCTGAGCCAGCAAATGGAATATGAACAGGGAAAAAATATGGATGAGAAAAATCAGCAAAAACAATAGCTCAGTGAAGAGGAGTACAAGATAAAGGATAAGCAAAAGGAGTGGAAAAAACAAATGGACTGCCCGCATCAACAAAGAAATCAAGGACTGGAACAAAAAACAGGATTGACAAATCAGCTGACAAAGGAAGAAGGATTGAAGAAAATAAAACAGAGAAATCAACAACTGGGGAGACAAGAAGTTTTATTTGTTAAGGAGATTGGGATATGGGGGAATTAACAGGACAAGATTGTTCTGGGAGAAATGTTTAGACTGAATAAAAAAGAGATCGGTGAAGATGGAGATAAAGATGAGTGTGGGAATCAAATTTTAAAAATGGATAAGAATTGAAGCACAAAATAGAAAAAGAGATGATGGATCAGAAAATTGGCCTTTAAATATTAAAGTAGCCTTATTGTAAGCTAAGAAGGCAGACATAATATTGGAACATAAATTGTTTGTAGAATAAATATAAATAATAGAAAAGTTAGAAGGTTAGAGAAGCTAGGCATTTTTATGTACGTTTAAATAATAAGAGGATTATATAAATTTGATTGATGGAATAGAGATAATACTATTGTTTAATGCTAGTTAAATAATACATAATACTATTGTTTTATGATAGTTAAATTTGTTCATATATAACAGAGAAAAGTTAAGAATGAACAGGAACAATACAGGTCAAAATAGACATAAAGATGAGGAGTTAGCCATTTTTCATTTATGTATGTTTAAATATTCAAATAAGGAGTACATAAACTTAATAAATGTGATAGAGATTATTAAAAATGTTGTGAATTGGATTAATATGAATGATATATAGTCAAATTTGTTCAAGTACAATAGAGAAATAGAGAATACAAAAGACATAAGCTTGAGGAGTTAGACATTTTTTGCTTATGTATGTTTACATAATATAATGAGGATTACTGTCATGCCCTTGTTGGAGTTTGATTTTGAGCAGCAGATTGAGCAGCTGACAGGGAGTGGGAGTATGGATCTGGTGGCTGTGAAAGAAAGGAGGGAAGGGCACAGTCCAGCTGGGCATTTAGAAGAAGATCCAGGGCCATCCCCTCTTCATCTTAGGGCACACAGGGAGGAACAGAGAAGGGAGTAACATGGTTTACGAGAGAGGAAAGGGCCTGATCTCCTTCATGGAGTGCAGCTGGTAATACTGTTTAAAGGCCCTGTCACACTGGCTGACGGATGCAAAATGTTTGTAAAAAGGACACAGCGGACGAGAAAAATGTTCCATCCATTGTTATCTGCTCTCAAAAGGGGCAAAAATTTGCATAACCAGAGTGGATAACATGGAAAGGAACGGAAGGGGGGGGACACAGGGTGGATGGAAAGTGGATGCTCAACAGAAGCCTAGCGGATGAAAGCGGATGGGAGTGGATGGCACATAGGCAGGGCTTCCGGGGGAGCGCAGCAAAGCAGACATGGAAGGGAAAGAGCAGATGCAGAGTGGATGCCGAATGGATGAAGCAGATGCACAGTGGATGAACAGCGGATGAAGTGGATGAACAGCGGAAGCCTAGTGGATGTCTAGCGGAAGCCTAGCGGATGCCTAGCGGAAGCCTGGGCGGATGCCTAGCGGAAGCCTAGCGGATGCCTAACATTCACTGCGCATGCGGGAAGGATGCATTGCGTCAGCCCCGCAGATATAAAGTGAAGCAGCTCCCAAGCAGGTCACCATTCAGAGGAAAGACCTGCTTCCAGACACATCAACTGCCTTGCCAGCCTGCCCTGCCTGCATGCCTGCATGCAGCCTTGCTGCCTACCTTCCTGCCAGCCTGCATGCCAGCCTGCATGCCAGCCTTACTGCCAGCCTGCCTGCCAGGCTCCCTGCCAGCCTTGCTTTCTGCCTGCCAGCCTTGCTGTCTGCCTGCCAGCCTTGCTGTCTGCCTGCCAGCCTTGCTGCCAACCTGCCTGCCAGCCTGCCTGCCAGCATCCCTGCCAGCCTTGTTGCCTGCCCACCTGCCTGAAAGCCTTGGTGCCTGCCTGCTTGCCAACCTTGCTGCCAGCCTGCCTGCCAGCCTGCCAATCTACCTGCAAGCCTACCTGCCAGACTACCTGCCCACCTGCCTGCCAGCCTTTCTACCAGCCTACCTGCCAGCCTACCTGCAAGCCTACCTGCAAGCCTACCTGCCAGCCTGCCTGCCAGCCTACCTGCCTGCCTGCCTGCTTGCCTACATGCCAGGCTGCCTGCCAGCCTGCCAGCCAGCCTGCCTGCCAGCCTTGCTGCCTGCCTGCCTACCAATCAACCTGCAAGCCTGCTTGCCAGCCTACCTGCCTACCAGCCTGCCTGCCAGCCTAACTGCCTGCCTGACTGCCAGCCTACCTGCCAGCCTGACTGCCAGCCTACATGCCTGCCTGCCTGCAAGCCTACCTGCCTGCCTGCCTGCCTGCCTGCCATCCTGCCATCCTGCCATCCTGCCTGCCAGACTGCCTACCAGCCTACCTGCCCTACCTGCCTTCCATCCTACCTGCCTGCCTGCCTGCCTGCCTGCCAGCCTGCCTGCCATCCTGCCTGCCATCCTACCTGCAAGCTGACCTGCAATCCTGCCTGCCAGCCTGCTTGCCAGCCTACCTGCCTGCCTGCCTGCCAGCCTGCCTGCCAGCCTGCCTGCCAGCCTGCCTGCCAGCCTAACTGCCAGCCTACCTGCCAGCTTTCCTGCCAGCCTGCCTTCCAGCCTCCCTGCCAGCCTTGTTGCCTGCCAGTCTGCCTGCCAGCCTTGGTGCCTGCCTGCTTGCCAGCCTTGCTGCCAGCCTGCCTGCCAGCCATGCTGCCATCCTACCTACAAGCCTACCTGCAAGCCTACATGCCTGCCTGCCAGCCGATCTGCCAGTCTGCCTGCCAGCTTGCCTGCCAGCCTACCTGCCAGCCTCCCTGCCAGCCTAACTGCCTGCATGCCTTCCAGCCTACTTGCCTGCCTTACTGCCTGCCTGCCAGCCTGCCTGCAGCCTACCTGCCAGCTGACCTGCCAGCCTACCTGCCAGCCTGCCTGCCAGAATACCTGCCTGCCAGCCTACCTGCCAGCCTACCTGCTAGATGACCTGCGATCCTTCCTGCCAGCCTACCTGCCTGCCTGCCTTCCAGCCTACTTGCCTGCCTGCCTGCCTGCCTGCCAGCCTGCCTGCAATCCTACCTGCCAACTGACCTGCAATCCTGCCTGACAGCCTGCTTGCCAACCTACCTGCCTGCCTGCCTGCCTACCTGCAAGCCTGCCTGCCAGCCTGCCTTCCAGCCTCCCTGCCAGCCTTGTTGCCTGCCAGCCTACCTGCAAGCCTTGGTGCCTGCCTGCTTGCCAGCCTTGCTGCCAGTCTTGCTGCCAGCCTACCTGCCAGCCTACCTGCCAGCCCACCTACCGGCCTGCAAGCCTGCCTACCTGCCAGTCTGCCTGCCAGCCTGCCTGCCAGCCTTGCTGCCTGCCTGCCTGCCTGCCAGTCTACCTGCAATCCTGCCTGCCGGAATACCTGCCTGCCTGCCTGCCAGCCTACATGCCAGCCTGCCTGCCAGCCTACCTGCCTGCCTGCCTGCCTGCTAGCCTACTTGCCTGCCTGCCTGCCTGCCAGCCTGCCTGCTAGCCTGCCTGCCAGCCTACCTGCCAGCCTGCCTGCCAGCCTACCTGCCAGGCTACCTGCCAGCCTTGCTGCCTGCCTGCCTGCCAGCCTACTTGCCAGCCTGCCTGCCATCCTACCTGCCTGCCAGCCTGCCAGCCTACCTGCCTGCCTGCCTGCCTGCCTGCCTTCCAGCCTACCTGCAAATGACCTGCAAGCCTACCTGCCAGACTACCTGCCAGCCTTGCTGCCTCCCTGCCTGCAAGCCTACCTGCCTGCCAGCCTGCCTGCCAGTCAGCAACCCCTAAATCATGGGGAAGAAGAGAAAGCCTCAGCATCTTCTGCCGGCCCTGGCAAGAGGGACAGGGCCACCCTCCCTCCACCTGGCCCTCACTCTGCTTCTGCTGGGGCTTCTGTAGCACGGGCTCGCTCTTCTGGGGCTGGGGCTTTTGCTGCTTCTGCTTCTGAAGGAGCTGCTGCTGCTGCTTCTGGCGGTGGTGCTTCTGCTGGAGGTTACTCTGCTGAAGCTGCTTCTGGTGGTGGTGCTTCTGCTGGTGCTTACTCTGCTGGCGATGCTCCTCATCCTGCTGGTCCTGCTGGTCCTGCTCGTGCTCCTGGCCTTGTTCGTCCTGCTGGTCCTGCTCGTGCTCCTGGTCTTGCTCGTCCTGCTGGTTCTGCTCATGCTCCTGGTCCTGCTGGTACTCCTGCTCCTGCTGGTGCTCCTGCTCCTGCTGGCGCTGCTGGTGCTTACTGTGCTGCTGCTGATCCTGGTCCTGCTGGTGCTGCTGCTGCTGCTGCTGATGATGATCCTGCTGTTGATGCTGCTGGTGGTGGTGTGGAGGAGCAGCCCCTACAACCTGGAAGCCCCTCTGATGAAGGTCCGTGTGGTCCTGCCAAAGGGAGGAAGAGGCATATGCGAGAATGGGAGAGGAGGCAATACTCCATCGAGGAGGAACGTGAGGATGAGGTGCTGGAGTGGCTGAGAGAGAATGACAATCTATGGCAGAAGGGACACAGGCTCTACAGGAACACCAAAAGGAAGCAGGCTGCTTGAAGAGAGAAGGCGGAGAACCTGGGCTACACTTCAGAGGTGCTCCTCGGCTGGTGGAAGCACATGCATACCTGGTACGGGAAGCTGCAACTCAAGAAATCTGGCAAGGCCGCAGTCAAGCTGACGGACAGAGAGATCTACGTCATGGCCAAGTGCAGCTTCCTGGAGAGTGAGATCTGCCACTGAGGAGCAGCCCATCTGTCTACCCTCTCTCTTAGGCAGCCTGCTGAGAGGCAGGTGTCAACAGGCAGGTGTCTGTGGAGCGTGCCACGACAGAGAACCCCCTGACAGCTGTGATTCCCATGGCAGAGTGCGTGGAGGACTCCCTGGCGAGGTGGGAGAAAGGAGACGGCGCTTCCACCACATTCCAACCCGCATCCACCCCCAGCTCCACCTCCACAGAAAGGCAGAGAGCCAGACAGCAGGAGGGACAGAGCCAGACTGTCCTGCTGGAGATAAGAGACACCATCAGGAGCAGCATAGATATTCTCTCTCAGCTGGTCCACACTGACTCCTCATCCTCCAATTGCAAGCTCTTCCTCACCTATGTCAACCAGACCCTAACGGACATGGCGGAACCCCAGTACCAGGTGGTGAAGGACAGGATCAAAGATCTGCTTCACAACCCTCCAGATGAACCTGCTCCCACCGAGTCCAGGTCTGCTCCTCCACCTCCACCCCAAGTGATGTCACTCCCATTGCAAGGCTTTCCACAGGCCCTCACCTACCAGGGCTACAGCTACCAGGAGGTCCAGCAGCACAGGCAGCAGCCCTTCCCAGTCCAGGCAGAGGTTCATCGGACGACATCGTTGCCACCAGTTCCATTGATGCCACCGATGCCACCCACGCCACTGATGCCACCAACACCACCAATGCCACCCACATCACCGATGCCACCCAAGCCAATCCTCACACAGCTGCAGACCAGACAGCCCCAGTACACTGCTCCTTCCTCCACCCCATAGCCAAGCCTGGCCTCAGCACATCTGTCATCGGTATTGGGGCTGACACCCCAGGGCATGGAGGAAGGAGCTCTCAACATCACGGGGCTGAGCCAGCTGTCTGAGAGCTTCCTCAACACACCATCCCCTGTTGTCCTCTCAGGGCCAGGCACCCCAGTGGCGCTCCAGACCAGCACTCCAGCAGCAGCCACCTCCACAGCACCTGGACCCTTCACCCCTGAGACTGGGCACACCTCTGAGTGACCGATAAGAGTGCCAGAGACTGGGTGGCTACCTGTAGACTTTATTTGGACACTTGACTTGGGTGATTTTTCTTTTATAGCTTGTTATTAATAAAGATTATCTTTGCTTCACACACTTCCCTCATTTATTTTTGTAAATTAAGTCTTGGTGGAAACTTTTAGAAATGGTTTAAGCCTTTTTAATGCTTGTGGGATGGGTAAGGATAGCTGTGGGATGGGCAGGGATACCTGTGAGATGGTCAGGGATACCTTTGGGATGGGTAAGGATAATTATGAGATGGGCAGGGATACCTTTGGGATGGGCAGGGATACCTGTGGGATGTGTAAGGATAGTTGTGGGATAGATAAACCTCCAATGCAAACACTCTATGGTCCACCCTCCCAGATGCCACACTATGGCCCTTTGTTATCAATAATGTAATCATTCATCCACACATGTCCACAAACACAACTCTTTATTAAACGCCCTGTTCATTGTAGGGCCACTCAACATACATGGCCCAATCTCATCCATGTGATGAGACTGGCTGAAGGAAGCATCCATTAATCATCTATCATCCTGTCTTGCCACTCCACTGCTCCAGCTGGGGAGTTGCACCAGTGTCTCAGGAGGTTGCGCTGCTTCTTCCCTTCATATGAGGCTCTGTTGGGGCCTTGCACATCCTCAGTGTCTATCAGGTTTCACCCTTGCCTCCATTCCTCAGGCTCCATATCCCCATTGCCTTGTTGGAGATCCATGAGCCTGTTCTGCAAGACTGGGTAGCGGGAGCGCATGAGATTGTGCAGGATGCAGAAAGCTTCCACGATCCTCCTCACGGTCTCTGGGCGATGCTGAATGGTGGTGAGAAGAACCTGGAACCTGTTGGCCCGGATGCCAAAGGCGTGCTCCACCACCCGCCTTGCTCTGGACAGCCTGTAGTTGAAGATCCTCTCTTCAAGGGTGAGGCATCTGGAGGTGTAGAGCTTCATGAGGTAGGTTCTGAGGTAGATGGCGTCATCCCCCATGATGAAGTAGGGCACATCTTGTGTGTCGTTGGGCAGGGGGTCTGGATCTGGAAAGCCCACGATGAGGTTGTGTTCCAGCCCCTCCTTGAGGTCACTGGCGTTGTATACCTGGGCATCTGAAGCTGACCCGTTGCCTGAAGTATCGATGTACAAGAACTTGTAGTCAGCATCGACCATGGTGAAGAGGATGATGCTGAAGAAGCCCTTGTAGTTGAAATAAGTGGACCCTGACTTGGCTGGAGCTTTGCAGGCCACGTGCTTGCCATCTATGGCTCCAACGGTGTGGGGGAATTTCCACTTCTGATACCACTGCTCTGCAACTTTCTTCCAGTCTTCTTCAGTAGAGGGGCACTGGAGGAGCTCCTCCAGGTATTTTTTGATGATGGACTGCATTACTTCTCTGACCACAATGCTGATGGTGTTGTTTGGCACCCTCCAGCCGTACTGCATGCTCCTGTAGGTGGTCCCTGAGGCCAGGTGGCACAGAGTCACCTTGAGCCCAGGTTCCAGGCTGGGCTGGAAGTTGGTGCTCTGCTTGGTCAACCTGGGTGTCAGCCGCTGCACAACATCATCAAACATGGCTGGAGACATCCTCATGAAGTTTTGGAATGCACGAGGGTCTCCGTTCCTCAGCTCCACCATCAGCTTGTTTTACAGTCCATACTCCGCTCTTCTCCCGATCCATCTTCAGACCCAGACGCTTCTTGGCCACGTCCTTTACTTCCCGTAGTAGAGTTGAAAGAGCCTGTAGCGGGCTTCGCACTGTTGCAGAACGATGGTGGCTACCAAAAGGACTGTGCAACGATCCATGGTGGACATGACTGGATGCTATGGAAAAGCAAGAGGCAGACGAAGGCTGCAGAGGTCTGCACAGAAGGCCTGCTGGTCTGAAAGTGAGATCCAGGTGAGTTGCTCCCCCTTTTTATAGGCAATATAGGTTTTCCCCTATGTGTTCTTTTGCATCCTGTAGGCATCCTCTAGACATCCTTAATATCTGAGATAGATCCCCTCTGCGAATTTTTTTCCATTTTAAATGCTTTGTTTGCAAGCTACATCTGCTTTCATCCTTTCTCCGTCTGTCCTACTAACACTGCGTGTCTGTTCCACATCCGTTCTGCTTCCTCCCTGTGTCTGCTTTCCTCAGGAGCAGATTTGAGTTGCGCGGATGTGCAGTGGATGCTGAGCGGATGTAGCAGACGCGTAACGGATGTCGACAGATGCAGAACGGATGTTCCCCGTATGCGTTGCGGACGCGTGAGATACATTTTCCGCTCAGAAAGTTTTGAGCAGCTGAAAACTTTTTGAGTGGATGAAATGTCAATAGACGGATGCTGGACGGATAGAGAGGAAGAAAAACAGACGCAGTGAGTACAGAACGGATACATCTCGTTAACCAATGGATGGCAAGTGTTTTTGTCCGTTTTACATCCTCTTTCCATCCATTGGTGCAGTGTGACAGGGGCTTTAAAGGGCAAACTGCACATGGCAAAGTTGCTGGAAGCAAAGCATGCATTATCCTTGTCGACGCTTATCTGAGTTTTGGCATCTTCCCAACTGTGGGTGCTTCATTATCTTTTGGAAGTCTGCATTTATCATCCTGGCCTGTCATGTTAATAACTTCATCATGGTTTATATAGGTTTTTTTAATTTCTAATTATCTTTACTTTGTGTTTGGTTTATATTTCTTCCCTTTGCAGACTTTTTTATGGAAGAGTTTGATCTCCAGCTGAAGATAACTGGACATTGGAGTCCAAGTTGGAGGCATTAAAGGGAATTTATCTACTTTGGTGACTTTGTTATTTTTGTGCCACACCTGGGGTCATCACAATTACTTAAAATGGATAAATGTGCCAGAGATTATTAATACTGTTATTTTGAATTGGAAAAATATGAATGTTATATGGAACCAACTCTGTTCTCACACAACAGGTATGTAAATTTATATATATGAATCTTTGGTTATTCAGGTTTTCTCCTGCATAAAATTGGAAGTATCTAGGCGACGTTTTGATTAAGTCTCATTCATCATCTTCAGGCTTGTGTCTTCAGCTTCTCAGAGTAATGTGAGCTTGCAGCTCCTTCTTCCTTTTAAGTGCTAGTGTGGGTGTGTTCTCATTGGTTGGGGGTTTAGCTGTGTTCTGTTCAGATGGGGGCTTGATTGTGCTTAGGTTAGTCATAGTTGCCAGGGGATTTGAGATGCTGAGCTGTGATACTGTTGTTTGGCTTCACGTTTGTGGTCGTGTCTCATCTTCTGTGTGGGTGTAAGTCTGCTTTCTGCACAGAAGTGTGATAGTAGCATCTTGTGTGGCCCTCGTGGGTGTAGGTCTGGTGTCATTCTTCATGTTAGGTACTCATTTGTTAATGAGGGCGGGTTTCCAAATGGCTGGTAGGCGGGAGGTATCATCTCGTCTATTCATGCTGTGTGGGCGTTTCTCTATCTCTATGGCTTCTCTGATTATTCTGTGTTGAAGTGTTCAGTTTTGGTGATAGTTCTCGTATTTTTAAAGTCAATCTCATGTCCTGTGGCTTTGAGGTGTTGGACCAGGGAAGAGGTCGGTTCTTCTTTTTTGATTGAGTTCTTGTGTTCTTCAATGTGTGCACTTATTCTTCTTTTAGTTTGTCCAATGTATGTGGTGGGATAGGCGGTGCAAGGGATTTAATATACTCCTTAGTTTTCTAACTTGATTTTGTCTTTAGGATTTCTTAGACCCACCAGACCCACACCCACGAGGGCCACACAAGATATTACCAACACACTTCCACAGAGAAAGAAGACTCACACCCACACAGAAGATGAGACACGACCACGGACCAGAAGCCGTACCACAGCTGCATCATTACACACTTCAAACAAATCTGACCCATACATGAAGCAAACTGACGCCCACCATGAAGATGTGGCATGACCACGAAGGCAAAACCAAACAAAAGGATCACAGCTCACCAGCTCAAATCCCTCAGCAACTAAGACTAACGTGAGCACAACCAAGCCCCCACCTGGTCAGAACACACCCCCAGCCAATCAGAACACAGCCAACCCCCCAACCAATCAGAACACAATCCAACCCCCAACCAATCAGAACACACCCTCACCCAATTAGAATAGAGTCAAGACTCCACCCAATCAAGTCACACCCCCACTAGCAGTTAAAAGGAAGAAGCAGTTGCAAGCTCACATTACCCTGAGAAGCGCAAAACACAAGCCTGAAAATGATGAATGAAACTTCATCAAAATGTCACCTAGATACTCCCAATTTTACGTGGGAGAAAACCCAAATAACGAAAGATCCACATACAAATACCTGCGAAAATCTCAGAAAACATATATATATATATATATATATATATATATTTCTGAGGTTTTCGCGGGTATTTGTATGTG
>BLBF01000064.1:3226937-3240045 GCA_015471245.1 Laticauda colubrina | reverse complement strand
GGTAAGGTCAAACGATACAGGCTGAGTCGGAGGACTTGACTCTGTGTCCAGTGGTTGGTGAGTGGAAGTGACTCTCAGACTCGGAGGAGTCTGGGCTACACTCCGGCTTAACCTGCCACAGCCTTTTCCTTGAAATAAAAAAAGAAAGGAGGAGATGTGGAGAAATATTACTGCAATGATCAGATAATTTTGCCTTGCATTAGCCATATAATCTTTTGAATAAGCTATAGCTATATTGTTTGTCCATATCCTGTTCCAACCACGAAGTACCTCGCTGCATATGACATTCTGCAACAGAAAAGCTCTGTGGAAATATGACCACATCTGCTGTTGCAAACTGCTCAGAAACCCTGACCACAGGGGCCTGTCCGAAAAATACTGGACATGATGTAGAAACTGTTTTTTACACATAGAAAACATCTACTGACACCCAAATATGGATATCCATCCCACCCAACTGTGTTTGCAAAACATCGTTGCCATATATGCGTATTCAACCCAATGTGTCAGTTTTGGTATGGTCAATCAGGATCACATGCTTGCCTTCTGATATTTTGTAACCCACCCAAACCTCAATAAAAGAGCTTGTCTTGAGCTAGTTCAGGGCTTGCTCACCCCGAGGAGAAAACGTGTGTCATGTCTTTCCTCAAACCCATTCGGCAGTTCGTGGGGAGCCCTCCAGGAGAGCGACGCCTCAGCTGATGACAAGCACTGCAGCAATAGCCACCTCCACAGCACCTGCACCCTTCACCCCTGAGACTGAGCGACAAAGAGGAGTGCCAGAGACTCATTTTTGTCCTATAGCTTGTTGTTAATAAAGTCTATTTATGATTCACACACTTGTTTCATTTCTTTTTTTTAATAAAGTCTTGCTGGAAACTTTTAGAAATGGTTTAAGCTTTTGCATGCTTGTGGGATGGGTAAGGATAGCTTTGGAATGGGTTAGGATACCTTTGGGATGGGTAATAGCTGTGGGATGGGTTAGGATAGCAGTGGGATAGATAAACCTCCAGTGCAAGCATAGTGGGACTGTATGGTCCACCCTCCCAGGTGCCACACCTATGGCCCTTTTTTATCAATAATAATGTAATAGTCATCCACACATGTCAACATAAACACAACTCTTTATTAAACGCCCTGTTCATTGTAGGCCAAACAACCATACATGGCCCAATCTCATCCATGTGACGAGACAGTCTGAAGGAAGCATCCATTAAGCATCTACCATCCTGTCTTGCCACTCCACTGCTCCAGCTGGGGAGTTGCACCAGCGTCTCAGGAGGTTGCGCTGCTTTGCTTCAGGCTCTGTTGGGGCCTTGCACATCCTCAGTGTCGATCAGGTTTCACCCTTGCCTCCATTCCCCTGGCTCCATGTCCCCATTGCCTTGTTGGAGGTCCACGAGCCTGTTCTGCAAGACTGGGTAGCGGGTGCGCATGAGATTGTGCAGGATGCAGCAAGCTTCCATGATCCTCCTCACACTCTCTGGGCAATGCTGCATGGTGGTGAGAAGTACCTCGAACCTGTTGGCCAGGATGCCAAAAGCGTTCTCCACCACCCGCCTTGCACTGGACAGCCTGTAGTTGAAGATCCTCTCTTCACGGGTGAGCAGTCTGGAGGTGTATGGCTTCATGAGGTAGGTTGTGAGGGAGAAGTCCCCCACGATGAAGTAGAGCACATCTTGTGTGTCGTTGGGTAGGGGGTCTGGATCTGGGAAGCCCATGATGAGGTTGCGTTCCAGCCCCTCCTTGAGGTGACTGGCGTTGTATACCTGGGCATCTGAAGATGAGCCGTTGCCTGAAGCATCGATGTACATGAATTTGTCATCAGCATCAACCATGACGAAGAGGATGATGCTGAACAAGCCCTTGGAGTTGAAATGTGGACCCCGAGTTGGCTGGAGATTTGCAGGCCACGTGCTTGCCATCTATGGCTCCAACGATGTGGGGGAAGTTCCACTTCTGATACCACTGCTCTGCAACTTTCTTCCATCCTTCTTCAGTGGAGGGGTACTGGAGGAGCTCCTCCTTGTGTTCTTCGATGATGGCCTGCACCACTTCTCTGACCACAATGCTGATGGTGTTGGATGGCACCCTCCAGCCGTTCTGCATGCTCCTGTAGGAGGTCCCTGAGGCCAGGTGGCACAGAGTGA
Source organism: Laticauda colubrina (assembly GCA_015471245.1). NCBI lineage: Eukaryota > Metazoa > Chordata > Lepidosauria > Squamata > Elapidae > Laticauda > Laticauda colubrina. The sequence continues at coordinate 3,237,895 of BLBF01000064.1, read as the reverse complement.
GTACCACCTTGAGCCCAGGTTCAAGGCTTGGCCGGAAGCTGGTGTTTGACTTGGTCAACCTGGGTGTCAGGTGCTGCACAACTTCGTCAAACATGGCTGGAGGCATCCTCATGAAGTTCTGGAACACCTGAGTGTCTTCGCTCCTGAGCTCCACCATCAGCTTGTTGTACAGTCCATCCTCTGCTCTTCTGGTGAACCATCTTCAGACCAGACTCTTTTTGGGTGGCTCCTTTTCTTCTTGCAGTAGTGTTCACAGAGCCTGCAAATGGCTTCGCACTGTTGCAGAACGATGGTGTCTGCCGAAAGTACTTTGTTACAATCCACGGTGGAGATGACTGGATGCTGTGGAAGAGGAAGAGGCAGATGAAGGCTGCAGAGGTCTGCACCACTGGGCTGCTTTTCTGAAAGTGCGATGCAGGCGAGTTGCTCCCCCTTTTTATAGGCAGTATAGGTTTTCCGCTAGGCATCCTCTAGGCATCCTCTAGGCATCCTCTAGACATCCTTAATATCTGAGATAGGTCCCCTCTGCAAACGTATTTTCCGTTTTAAATGCTTTGTTTCCATTCTGCATCCTCTAGGCATCCGTTCTGCATCCGTTCTGCATCCGTTCCGCTTCCTCCCTATGTCCGGGTGGATGGAGTTGCGCGGATGCGCAGCGGATGCCTAGCAGATACATCGGATGCGTAGCAGATGCGTAACGGATGCGTAGCAGATGCGTAGTGGATGTGTAGCGGATGCAGAATGGACGAACTGGATACATTTTCTGCGGCAAAGTTTTAGGCAGCCCAAAACTTTTGGAGCGGATGAAACGTCCATAAACGGATGCTGGACGGATAGAGAGCAAGCAAAACGGAGGCAGTGAGTACAGAATGGATACATCGCGTTAACCAACGGATGGCAAGCTTTTTTGTCCATTTTACATCCTCTTTGCATCCATTGGTTCAGTGTGACATGGCCTTTAATGGGTGAGTTTAGACCATTTTAATGATAATAGCTTCATTTCCGTTTCCGTCTTTTATTTGTGAGATATTATCTGTCTTCTGTTAATTCTAGTCTCTCTTTGTGGGCGTGTTCTTAATTTTCTTCCTTCCATCTCCTCCTTGTTCTCTCCTTCTTGTTCTAGGCCTCCTATATCTTGCTTTTGCTGTTCTTGGCTTTCTGTCTCTAACTCCTCTCTACCGCTCTTTTCTTCTTCTGTTCCTCCAATCTGCTCATAGACATCTTGCACCTTGTCTAAGTTATCTATCCTGATCCTCTTTTCCTGCCATGTTACCAACAAGCCTTCTGGAATTAACCATCAAAACATTATGTTCTTCTGGATAAGTTGTGTTGCCAAAAACTAATAGTCTTTTCTCTGTTCACACACCTTTTGGGGAACCTGCTTCAGGGTTTGCACTTCTTTATCTTTATAAACCAAAGGTTCATCTCATGTTATCTTGTATATTATGTCACGTACTTGTTTCCTGACAAATTGCATGTGGACTTCCCTCGGTAACCTGTTATGTCGAGCATAACTCGTTTGAACTCTATAGGTCTTGTCGATTTCTAGCAGGATCTCTCAGGTCTCTCCTTGTAAAGTTGGCACAGGTAATTTTGTCATAGGCACATTCAGTGCCTTTCTTCATCTCTACTTTCAATGATATTTTGAAACCTCCAGTAATAGGCAGTGCAGTCCATCTCTAGGTGAATAATCTGTTCTTCTAATCTTTTATTTATTGTCATCATCCTGTTGTCCATTAGTTCCAGTTTCTTTTCATTTTGTACTGTTCTATGTTCCACCTCTTCTAGTTTCTGCTCGTTCTTTTGCATTGTTTGCTGTATAGTATCAACTTTGTCTTCTAATTTATTAATATTGCCTTTCAATTCCATATGATTCTGCGAAATATTCTCTTGCATTTTTATCTGTTGTTCTTGCATTTTAAGCATGGTTTCTTGAATGCTCATTAACGAAGCCTGTATTGTTTGCATATTTACAATTTGTTTTTCTGCCCCTGACATTCCTTCAATTGCCTTTTGACTGGCAGGTGATATAATTGTCAATGTTGGACTAGTTGTTGTCTTTTTTGCTGTTCTCCAGGCTGATGTCATGGCCCTTGTCTTATTTTCAAGATGTATTTGTTTCTACCTATTTTATTGTATCCATTACAATATATGTGAAACTAATCTCTTACTTTCAATTTATTGCTTCTTCTTTTCAAATCTCTTTATCATAATTATATAGAATTAGTACCATTTGTTATCCCTTTCTCTATCTCAAGGTCAATATTACTATATATCTAACAATATCCTACTCGGTCAAAGCCCTCCTGCCTTTCCTTATGCACAAAGTATTAAAATTTATTCTTTTTTTCCTTTTATTTAAAATAAAAGGGGAATCTAATTTCCATTTATGTATAATCACTTAACTATACTCTCCATTTTATGTCTTAATATTGTAATCAAAAGTTATTTATCACTATATTTCCTTAGTTCAATATACAATACTTAATCAAAGTAATTATAACCTCAAATATCACCCCAAAAGCCTCCCTTTTAATTTCTTAATTCACTTTTAACTTAGAACAGTAATCCAGTAGTCAGGTATTTATCAATTGAAAGATCTATATCTGCATGTAACTCAATATCTCTTACTCAAACACCCCTTTTCTATTTCTTTCTATATACAATGTATTGTAGTTTCTCCTTTATATAATAAAAGAGGGATCAAGGTTTAGATTTTCTTTACTCACAGCAATATATATTCTCTTAATCTCTTAATATCCTATTCTAAGATTATTTATCATTACGTTAATCAAGATAACTATACCACCAAGTTATTTCAAATTAAAGGAGAAAGCCTCCTTTTTGATTTCTTATACCCACAGTCTCCTTAAGACAGTGCTCTAATAGACAAATACATTCAAATCATACAGGTCATACAGATCATGTTAATCATATAAATCAAACTTATATTTCAATACCAGCCTATTTTGTTATCTTTAAAGTTTATAGTTCATACACCTCACTCAAAGATTTCCTTTTCTTTTCTCTCCAATCTCAGTGTCTCAGTCCAAACCATTTCCCACCCTCCTTTCTTCTGCTTTGTCTTTCTACTACTCCCTCCAAGTCTCTCTCTTTATGATGCCACTCGTATCTTCTCCGTTTCTTTCCAATCCTCCTTCGTTGTCTCTTTCAACCCACTCTCTGCCAAATTTTCTTCTTCTCTGCTCCCATTAAGTCCTGCCATCTCTTTCTGCTTGAAAACTGCTCAGTCACTTCTTTCTCCATGTCTCAACTTTCTCACCTCTGTCATCCTGACTTTCCTTCTGTTTCTTTCAATGTCTCTCCAGTTTCACTTCATTTCCTTTTTCCTTCCAAGACTTTCTTTTGTTTCCTTCATATCACTCTCACGTCCTGATCGGATTTCATTTTCTCCTTCTCCACTCGCCATGTTGGTCTCCTAATCACCCTCTGTCCAAGAAGCAGAAAGAAGTCAATCATCTCTCCCTTATCACCTTCTTTTCACCACCTCCTCCTCTGGCTTCCCTGGATTTTCTTCTTCTCCCACCAGTTCTTGTCTTATTTCAATCTCCACCTTTCAGCTTCCCAGAACTATTTACTTCCAACTTATGCCCCCTCTCCTTCAGTCTCTTTCCATTTGTAAAAAGTGCTGATTCACAGCTCTTTCTTATTGTCTCGCCACCTGTACTATGGGATTTCTTCCCCTCACCGGAGCTCTTTTTTCCTTGGAAATAAATTCAAACTTACTTTTGGCAAATCATCACAGTTGCAACTTTGGGATTTTAACTTCAGTGACACTTTCTGTTGATCATCTTCTCACTTCCTTCTCATTCACAGTTCAGCCATGGCCTCGGGTCTGCTTTTAATAAAATGACAGAAACTTTCACTTCAGGTTTTCAGGAGTTCCCTTCTTGTCAGCTGGTGATCGCCTTTTGCCTCGCTGTCTTCCCAGCTTTCCCTCTTCTCCGCTTGGCTCTCCAGACTCCTCACGCCCAAAAGTGAAAAGGTCCCCAAAAGTGAAAAAAGAATGAGATCCAGAGATGGAAACTGCTCTCCCTTCACTCTTTCACCAAGGCATAACTGACGGAAGCCTTTAATTATTTTATTTAAAGCCTTTTGAATGGCCAAGCATGTATTTTTCCCAGTTTACTGATTTCTTTCAAATCTCATTATCTATGGGATGGATTTTTATAAATTGTTCTTTTCTCAACTCTTCATAGTGTACACAATCTCCAATAGATATCATTTGGAGATTGTGATTATTTGGAATAGATTATTTAGAATAAGTAGGTATTTTCATGCTTCACTTTCATTTCAGAAAGTTGCCAGTAAAGAAACTTGATTTGGACTTCTGATGGAAGATTTGACAAGAAGGATGAAGAAGGTCCTATAAATCAAGGTAAAAAAACACCCTTGATGAATAAATTTAATCATTAGATGAGGAAGCAAATAAAAGAATGATACTCTTTTGTAAATTTGTTGAAATTTGTTGTCTGTTTTCAATTTGTGGAAAATATTTTTCAATATTCAGAATATTTATATATTATATATCATAGATAAGGAAAATGATGTCTAAATAGATTTTTGGGGAAAGTGCTGTAAAATACAAAATATAAAACAAAACAAAGACCTGCTTGTGCAAAATAAAAAAAAATGTGTACAGAAATGAAATGTTTGCATATTTTGCATGATTTTTTTAAAGAAAGCAAGTATGTACGTTAATATAGAAAAGTATTAAATGATTTGAAGGATACAAAAAGTGAAGAAAAAAAATAGACAAATCAGTCTCATTTTACCATCTTATTTGGTTAGTCATTATTACATTTTGAGAGCATCCAGTTACTTAAAGCAGGTATTTCATTTTGGTACAGTATATAAATTGTCTTATTTAATCTTCATTATACCATGTTTTAAATTTTAATATTACTTATGTAAGTAAAAGAAAAATGTTCATTCATGTATTTAATATATGGGAAATGTTTTCAGAGAAATATTCCAACAACATTGTATGACATTTCTAAGCTCTAGATTTTTATTCAAGTTGTTTTTGACAGGCAGATGCTCTGATCCCAATGAAAGAAGGAAATGGCTTAAGAGTCAAGAAATTTGTCCTTCTGGGTTTCCCTGGATCTTGTGAACTCTGCATCTCTCTTTTTATGGTTTTTCTCTTGATGTATCTCCTTACAATCATTGGAAATGTATCTATCAAATTTTAGTGAAGAACTTTCAGAAGCTCCATACACCCATGTACTTCTTTCTCTGCAATTTTACATTCCTGGAAATATGGTACACATCAGCCTGTATTACTAAGATGTTGTCCATCCTTGTTGCTCAGAACCAAGCCACCTCATCCATAGGATGCTTCACACAAATGTACACTGTTTTCTCCCTGGGATGTACAGAATATTTCCTGTTCGCTGCCATAGCTTATGATCACTATTTAGCCATCACTATAATATAGCCTTTACACTATAATATCATCACGTCTAAAACTCTCTCTCTACAAATGGCATTTGGTTGTTGGACATGTGGTTTCTTAATTATTGTGTTTCCAGCCTTCTTTATATCTCAATTGTCTTTCTGTGCAGCTTCCTGGAGGGTGAGGTCCACCACCGAGGAGCACCAGCAGCCCCTCTCATGACCCTCGCTCTCCAGCAGCCTGCTGAGAGCCAGTCCTCTTCCGGCCGAGAGTCAGTCCCTGTCTCCATGCAGGTTTCTGTGGAGCGTGCCATGGTGGAGAACCCGCGGACAGGTGTGGTAAGTGTGGTGGAGTGCGTAGAGGAGACATCAAGTCCACCACACTCCTAGCCGCATCCACCACCCCCAGCTCTACTTCCGCAGAAATGCAGAGAGTCGGACACTGGAGGGGCAGAGCCACACTGTCCTGCTGGAGATCAGGACACCATCCGCACCAGCATAGATCTCCTCTCTCAGCTGGTCCACACCGACTCCTCATCCTCCAACCGCAAGCCCTTCCTCACCTATGTCAACCAGACCCTCAAGGAAATGGCAGATCCACAGTACCAGCTGGTGAAGGACCAGATCACCAAGCTGCTTCACAACCCTCCAGACCCAGAGGAACCTGCTCCCACCCAGTCCAGGTCTGCTCCTCCACTCCAGGTGATGTCCCTCCAATTCCAAGGCTTCCCACAGGCCCTCACCTACCAGGGCTACGTCTACCAGGAGGTTCAGCAGCACAGGCAGCAGCCCTTCCCAGTCCAGGCATAGAGTCATCAGGTGACACCATTGCCACCTGTTTCACTGATGCCACCGATGCCACCCACGCCAATGATGCCACCAATGACAGCGATGCCACCCACGCCAATGATGCCACCCATGCCAGTCCTCACCCAGCTGCAGAGCAGACAGCCCCACTACACTACTCCTTCCTCCACCCCACAGCCAAGCCCGGCCTCAGTACATCTGTCATCAGTACTGGGGCTGACACCCCATGGCATGGAGGAAGGACCTCTCAGCATCACGGGGCTGAGCCAGCTGTCCGAGAGCTTTCTCAACACACCGTCCCCTGTTGTCCTCTCGAGGCCAGGCACTCCAGCACCAACCACCACCACAGTACGTGGACCCTTCACCCCTGAGACTGGGCACACCTCCGAGTGACCAAGAAGAGTGCCAGAGACTGGGTAGCTGGCTACCTGTGGACTTTATTTGGACACTTGACTTGGGTCATTTTTTTTTTACAGCTTGTTGTTCAATAAAGTTTGTCTTTGATTCACACACTTGCTTCATTTCACCCTTGCTTTTTTTAAAAAAAAAAGTCTTGGTGGAAACTTTTAGAATTGGCTTAAACCTTTGCATGCTTGTGGGATGGGTTAAGATAGCAGTGGGGTGGGCAGGGATACCTGTGGAATGAGCAGGGATACCTTTGGGATGGCTAATAGCTGTGGGATAGATAAACCTCCAGTGCAAGCATAGTGGGACTGTATGGTCTACACTCCCAGGTGCCACACCAAGGGCCCTTTTTTATCAATAACAATGTAAGCATTGATCCACACATTTGAACACAAACACAACTCTTTATTAAATGCCCTGTTCACTGTAGTCCCACCCAACATACATGGCCCAATCTCATCCATGTGATAAGACAGGCTGAAGGAAGCATCCATTAAGCATCTACCATCCTGTGTTGCCACTCCACTGCTCCAGCTGGGGAGTTGCACCAGTGTTTCAGTGTTTCAGTGTTTTCCTGTGGGGAAAAAAGAGGACAAAGAGGAAAAAAAGAGGACAAAGAGGAAAAAAAAGATGGAAGGAGTACTATGTATGTTCACTATTTTGAGTTATTTATAAAAAATAAAGGTGGAATAAAACAAACAAATAATGGCAGTAATTATAACTTACAACTATCATATGAGTGCAAGGGCAATAAAAGTAAAATATCTAACCAAAATGGGGTTGTCCTTGGGAGGAGGGCATTTTATCACTATTATTCAGGTGAAAAAATGTAGCCAACATATTAAATGATAACTGTAGCATTGGTATCCTTTCTATACATTTTTGAAAATCACTTTTGATACTTATGTGACTAGTTTGATTGATTATCCTGGTAGAATATCTAGCATAATTGAAGTACAGCATGCTGGGCCAGATATTCTAGGCCAAACATATCAATTCAGACAAATAAACATGACTGAGACTATATTTTTTGCCAGATATTCCTAATATTTCAAAAAGCAGAGGACTGATTGATTACCTTGTTAATTACTTAGGGTAGCGATTCTAGCTAACTTATTAAATTACTAGTATAAATGAACCCAATAGGCTGCATTCCTAAGTAGTAAAAATTGCAAAAGCAGACCAACTAGTTTGAAACACAGACACAAAAACAAAGGAACACCTTTTTAAATGGAAAATGTCAACAAAATGACTGTCATTTTTTTTTTAAATGGCATTCAAAAGCTGCCAGCCTATGTTGTCCACATTTATTTGCTGTAAAAGTAGATCTGTGTTAGTAATTAAGTCTATGTATTTATTTATTTTATTTTTCAATTAGAATTTGTCAAACAAAAATGAGTATAAAAAAATTAAAATACAATGACAGAGATGATAGGCACATTAGTGCACTTATCCATGCCCCGTCTACTAACCACTTAAGTATGATGTAAGATCTCTGGAAGTCAATTTATGACTGAATGTGAACATTTATAGCTCAATTTTATTTTATCTTTTATCAGATAAATTTATCTTTTATCAGATGAATTTATCTTTTATCTGAACAAGTTTTAAAAAGTTATGTCATAATTTCTTTAAAAGTTATTATGTTATTCAGTTAATGTTTCATTTAAAGATGTGTGTGTTTGTGTACAGACTTTTTTTATTTCAATATTATTTAGATTATTGTTTTCTATTGGTTATAATAGAGATAAACTGTTTTGAATATAATTTTGGAATGATAGGGAGGTTATCTTCCTCATCTTCATTATTATCAATTTAATATATATCTATATTTTCCCATCTTCTTTACCAACAACTAATTATTGAAAAGTAACTTGTCTCTTCTTTTGAAAATTTGAATAGATGTATGAATATATTTGTACAATCTGCATTATGAATATATCTTCATTTCAAGAACAAATAATGATTCTCAAAATTGTAATCTCTGCTTTGTATTCAAATCTAGTCACATTTGGCAAGATATACCAAAAACAACTCCCAAAACCAGGAAAAACAATTACCCGTAACAATAAAGAAACTTCAATCCAAAAAGAGATCACTTTTGTGAAAAAACAAATCATATTGCCAACTTCAAAAAACAAAACAAAAATCTATGCCATCAGATAAAAAACTGAATGTACTAATTATCACATTAAAAAAGAGGAAAACCTATGCACAAATGCCACCCGTGCTTTTTAAAAAAAACTAAACAAACTAAAAGACTCAAGGTCCATCTCCACCCCTGAAAGGATTTAATGGTAAAGACTGCAATGACGACACCATTAAAGCCAACCTCTTTAACACATTCTTTGGCTCAATATTTGTAAACAGCAATAGATCATGCCCAGTATTTCCTAGTCAAACCACAGACAACTACAATGATCTAATACATATTGATTTTACAGAAGACAATGTTGAAAAAGCATTGCGCAATCTAAAACCATCCCAATCTATTGGACCAGACGGAATATGTGCCTACTTCTTAAAAAAGCTATCCACTGCCATAACCGAACCTCTAAGCATACTCTTTGAAAAATCTTTCAGGACTAGCTCCTTGCCAAAACTATGATCACAAGCCATGGTCATCCCCATCTTCAAAAAGGGAGACCCCAGCCTAGTTGAAAATTGCAGACCAATCTCCTTATGTTGCATCAACTGTAAAGTCATGGAATCAATTATTAACTAATCCATTATCCTCCACTTAGAGAAAAACAACCTACTCTCTAATAAACAATTTGGTTTCAGAAAAAAACTGTCATGTAATCTGCAATTCTTACATTGCAAAAACATCTGGATTACATAACTCGATCAGGGCAAAGCAATAGATGTAATCTACATAGACTTCTGTAAAAGCTTTGATTCAATGGTACATGACAAACTACTAAAACTAAAATCTTATGGTACCTCTGGACACCTACATAATTGGATAGAAGCATTCCTTTCAAACAGACAACAAATGGTCAAATTGAGAGTATCATATCAAATTCTGCACCTGTCAACAGTGGTGCCCCCCAAGGCAGTGTTTTAGGACCAACTCTCTTCATACTCTACATAAATGACCTCTGTGATCATATTAAGAGCAACTACAAGCTAAATAGTCAAGACCTTGTTGAGGATCCAAACTTTGTCAAGGACCTTAGAGTATTCATCTCAAATGATCTAAGTTCTAGAGCCCACTGTAACTACATAGCCAAAAAGGCATTAAGAGTTGTTAATCTAATCCTTCTCTAGTAATATCACACTATTTACTAGAGCATACAAAACATTTGCTAGACCTATACTTGAATACAGCTCATCAGTCTGGAACCATGCATATCATGCATCTGATATTAACACAATTGAAAAAGTCCAGAAATATTTCACAAGAAGAGTTCTCCACTCCTCTACTCATTGCAGAATACCTTCTGCTGCCAGACTTGAAACTCTAGACTAGATAATCTACACTACACTGCCTCTAGTTTGATCTAAATATAGTATCTAAAATCATATATTCCAATGTCCTACCTGCATATGAATACTTCAGCTTCAGTCATAACAATACAAGAGCACACAATAGATACAAACTCAAGGTTAATGGCACCAAACTTGACTGCAGAAATACAACTTCAGCAACAGAGTGTTCAATGTTTGGAATACTCTACCTGACTCTGTGGTTTCTTCCCAAACCCCAAAAACTTTAACTTTAAACTCTCTACTATTTACCTCACCCCCTTCCTAATAGGCCTGTAAGGGGCGTGCATAAGTGTACCAATAGTGCCTACCGTCTCTGTCCTATTGTTTTTTTTTTCTTATAAGTATCTATCTCATGTATTCAAAACTATATTTATTCTTATACCTATATCTTGTAAGCAATTGATAAATCAAATAAATACTAAATATATTTATGTTTAGCTGTTAAAAGGAGATGTAATCTAGAGTGATCAATTCAATGTCCTACAGCAGGGATGTTAAACTGGTGGGCTGGATGCATCACGTGTGCAGGCCATGCCCACTCTGGCACTGCAAAGGCAAAAAATGTTGCAATATGTCATGTGATGCAATTGAATTTGACCTATGTCCTACAGCCTTATGCAATTCATCACTTTGTATGTATGTCCCTATAAGTTTTGTAGATCCATTTAAGTTTTCCTTTCATCCATTCCTGAAAATCATAGACATAATTACAAATAACACCTTCAAATATCAGTGGATTATGTAAATTTGAATATAGGCTTATGGATGGATAGATAGATAGATAGATAGATAGATAGATAGATAGATAGATAGATAGATAGATAGATAGATAGATA
>BLBF01000064.1:3144620-3162138 GCA_015471245.1 Laticauda colubrina | reverse complement strand
GAACTACAATGACGTGGGATAATACCCGAAGGAAGCTAAACAGCACATATATATATATATACACACATACATACACACACATTGCATAATATAAAACAGTAAATATTTTTTGGTATTTTTGTGGTTATGTTTGGAAAAGATGTAAATAGTTTCTGTAAATGCTTTTAATTAATTCATCTCAAGAACAATAATCAGGATTTTAGTTTTTAGAACAATTTTGTCTATATTAATATGCATTCATGCACTTTGAATGTTCCATTATTTTCAAAAAAGATGCTGAAACAGAAGTGATTTAGAGTTAGCTTTATTAGAAGAGAATTTAAATAATTTATTTTGATTAATATTGTATTCCTGTTTATAAGTTGTAATTTATAAAATGAAATATTGCTGTAATAGAAATATATGAATTATACAATGGCAATCAATATTCTACTGTGCTTGTGATTTGGTATACATATAAAACAGAGAGAAATATTACTTTTTTACAATTGATTGAATATAATGATTAATTTTTCATCTCATTTTCTTTTTCATTGTTTTTTTTTAATTATTTTGATATATGCAGTATATGATTAGTGTTCTTTTATAAGATATATAATACACTTAATTTTATTTAGGCTATAGCTTGTTCAACACATACAGCCTATTTTTCAATTTGGATACAAGGTAATTAAGATTTGTATTATTTTAGCAGCCTGCTGCATTTCATGTTGGAATTTTAGTGTAAGAAGGAAGTAATGTATGTTTCATATAGAGAAGACAGCAATGCCACATTTAAAAATAAATGATTTATTTATAAGTAGTTGTATGGGATAGTAGGTACTGTATGATATGAAATTACAAACTGTAAACAATTTTATCCTTTTTATATATTGAAGTTATTTTTAAATTTCAGTAATAATTTGTGTTTCTCAATCCCAAAGGTGGGCCCAAGTTTGCCATATAATATTGCACACTGATTTATTTACTCTGTGAATGCATATAAATCTATAGAAAACTTTTTAAAAAATCCAGTTGGAAATATTTCCAGTTTCACAGAAACTAAAGATATAGTTTGTGGCAGGATTAATTGCTTCAAGGTGCTGTAATTAGTTTCAAGATATGAGTTTTTCACTTTGTACCAAAGTATCAGATGAACACATCTGATACTTCTTGCCCAATTAAAAACTTATGAGCCATCTGTTTTTTCTTGAAAATATGTAACACAGATTGTGGATGTTGTATTGCACTGTGTGGATTCCAGATGCTTGGTTATCTAGGGGCATAGGCAGCCATTGGAGGAAAGCAGACGAGTTTGGAGAAAGGAACTCATTTCAACCTCATGAATATTTTTCAACCTCATGGATATTTTTCAACCTCATGAATATTAAGATGTGTAGACTTTAGCATAAAATAAAGATCATGAGGTTGAAAAACATTGCTCTAGAGAAAATAGAAGACAGATAGATCGAAATCATAAAATGGAAGAAAAGATGACAATAATTTAAAATTATAGACTACAATTTCACAAAAAAGGAGGAAAAAAGAGCAATAACGTTATGGGTTTTGATGAAGCTCAAAAAAGAGTCATTTTCCCTGTTTCCATCTCCCTCTTTAAGCTACAAGCAAGACCAATAATGCCTTTCAAAGTAAACATCCAAAGCTGGAGATGTTTATTCTGAAACGCCTATTAAACTTGAGAAGGAGGCAGGGAGGCTGTTAAAACACTGTAAAAATCTCATGCATTTATTAATTATTTAATTATTACACCAAATTTATATATCTCACAAACAGTAATTATGGGTAGCATGCAACATAAGTAAAGTGTATGTGTGTATAGAAAGTGAATAGTGGGGGGTATTAAAATGAGGGAGGAGGCGGAGGAGGAGGAGGAGGAGGGATGAGGATGAGGAGGAGAGGGAAATAGAATGAGAATGGAGAGTAATAGGAGGGGGAGGAGGAAAAAGGCCACATCTATAATACTATGTTTATTTTTGCTCACCACAGTACAAAGTTAAGACTGTGGAAATTGTGTAGCCTAACAGCAAAGATGGTCAAAATTCTTAATTCTTAATTATATGAGAACTAATTGAGGGAACCAGGCATATCCAGCCTATTAAAGAAGAGGATTAGGGTGACATGACAACTATCTTCTAGTGCTTGAGGAGATGTCACAAAGAAGAGGAAAGGGCAGGATAATGGAAGCTTGTTAAAGATAGATCCAACCTAGAGGTAAGGAGAAATTTTCTGACAGTGAGAACAATTAATAAATAAAATAATTTGTCTTCTTTGGTTGCATATGCTCCATCATTAGAGGTTTTCAAAAAATACATTGGATAACTGTTTGATTGGGATGGAATAAGACTCAAATGGAGTTGGAGCAGAAGACCTCCAAGGTCTTTTCCAGCCTTATGTATATTGTTTACTTAAAACAAAAGTTCAGAGATTCTGAAAAACATGATTATCTTTCTCCAGTGTTCTTGTTTTTGCCATTTCACTAACTAAAACTGTGCATTGATTTATATTAAATTAAGAATAATTGATTCTCTTCTGAAGTTCTCTAGCCTTAGAAAAATGAAGATGTTAACAAATACATTACAGATTTTGAATAAATTTACACATTAAAATTAATGCAGTAGTGGAAGATATTTCAGGATACTGAAGATAACTTTTAATTAATTGGGAAATCTTTGCTTTTTAATATCTAAAAAAGTACTGAATCCTTTAATTTTTATTTTTTGCAATGCACAATCCTAGTAGACACTTTATTTGATTTAGCAGCAGTGATGGACAATGTTTAAAGGGGAACAGAAGTATTCCTCTTTATCTTCTGAAGATCTGGAAAATGTCTCTGATATGGTAGCTGTCAGCCTTCCAGATATTATGCATTCCAGCCAGTAACTCCAAGACAATCATAATCTCAAAGTACTTTTATTAGAATAGAAACTTAGTACCTCTGTGGAATTCCAAAACTAAAATCCCCCCATAAGGACCCAACCTACAAACCATCCCCTTTTCCTCACATTATACGTCACGTGAACCAATCCTCCTTCAGTCTCAGTTCTTGCTGTGCAATTCACAATGACCTTGAATTATTAAAGAATCTATTTTTTCTACTGAGAGCTATTCAAACAACATCAGCCCCCTCCAATCTTCCACAGCTGTGTGGCAGCTTTTAACAACAATTCCAAAGCTGACAAACATCCCCCTTTAAGAAATTCACCTCCTAAAAAGAAACATAAGAAACAAATACAAACAGGGGTTAATATTATGTCCTGACCCCATCTCCCCCTCCAAGAGGGCCCTTTGGCTTGTTGGGAAATTCCTCATGAAATTGGTTAACTAATCTATCAACATGTATATCCGAACTTTTTACCCAAGTTGCCTCCGAGATTGGGTAACCTTTCCACAATACTAACCACCCTCAGTGTAATCTGGAATCGAAGATTCTCTTAACCTCATCATACTTCTCACCCTGTATGATTAAAGTCTGAGGGGCGGGGGTTGTCAGTGGCCTTATTGTTGATATAATAGCCGATTTTAATAAACTACTATGGAACACTGGGTATATTTTTTCCCAGTAACCAGGGAAAACTTAATTGGACTGTGACTGGATTGATTACTTTTGTTATTGGGAATGGGCCTAAAAATTTTGGGTCCAACTTCTTACTAGGGAGTTTCAATCTAAGATATTTTGTTGACAAATATACTTTATCTCCCACTTTAAATGGTGCTGGAGGGATCTAAGTTTGTTTTTTGTACTCCTTAGTAGCTTCCATCAAAGCTTTTTGCTGTATTCCACCAACCCTTTTTTAATGAGTTCATCCATTCTGTTACAGACATGGATGTAGGGGGTTCTTTCAGTAATTCTGGCAAAGGGACAAATTCCATGCCCGTATTGATTTGGAATGGAGTCAGTCCTGTGTTGCTATGTACTGCATAATATATTAAGCAACCTCCGCAAATGGTAATAACTCTGCCCAGTTTTCTTGCTGATAATTTACATAGCATCTAATGTATTGTTCCACCATGGTGTTCATCCTCTCTGCTGATCCATTGCATGCCAGATGGAATGCTGAAGATAATCCTTGAGATGACCCAATAGACTTTAGAAACTCTCTCCAAAATTTAGCAGTAAACTGTACTCCTCTGTCTGAAATTATTCTGCGAGGTACTCTGTGTAGCCTAAAGATATGCTTCATGAAGAGTTCTGCAAGCTTTTTTGCAGATGGAAGTCCTTTACAGGCTGTAAAGTGGGCCTGTTTAGAGAATAAGTCAACAACAGTCCAAATGATTGCATTTTCTCCACTTTCAGGTAATTCTACAAAAAGGCCATTGCAATTTCTTCCCATGGTTGTGTTGATTCAGCTACTTGTTGAAAGAGGCCAGGGGGGTTTCCAGTTCTGTGTTTCATTGTTGCACAAATTGAGCAGCTTTTTACACAATATTCAATGTCAGGTTTCATTTTTGGCCACCAGAACTGTCTTCTGACTAAATGTCGGTTCTTTAAGAACCTGAAATGTTCTCCCAACCTCAAGTCATGGCTACCCTTTAGTACCATTATTCTTAGATACATAAAGCTTAGTCTCTTTCCAAGCCAATCTCTCATTCATTGTCAATTTGATTTGATGCTCCAGGAACCAGGGATTGGTGAATAGGGCTGTTTTTAATTTAGTTGTCAATTTGTCTTCTAGGCATCTGGGGTTACAATTGGCTTGGTCTCAAGTAGTTACTTGGCCTGCCAATTGAGCCTCTGATATCATAGTCTGCACCACTTCTTCTCAGTGGCTGTCAAATTGGGGTTTTCTGGATAAGGTGTCCACCAATATGTTTTTTTCCTCCAGGGATATATTTCATGTCGAAGTTGAACTACTTGAAATATTGAACCCAGCGAACTTGTTTAGGTGATAACTTTCAAGGTGCTTTTAGAGCCTCAAGGTTCTTGTGATCAGTCCGCACCTCAAATGGCTCTTTCACCCCTTCTAGAAAATGCCTCCAAGTCAGTAAAGCCCATTGTACAGAAAATACTTCTTTTTCCCAGACCGCTCATCTTAGCTTTGTGTCTGTCAGTTTTTTGGACATATAAGTGCAAGGCATCAAACAGTTCTGAGAATCTTTTTGGAGGAGGTCTTCCACAACCACCACAACACTCACATTAGCTTGGACTATAAAAGATCTGGTTGGGTCCGGATGTTGGAGAATGGGCTCAGCTGAAAAGAGGCATTTTAAGGTTTCAAAAACTTTCTAACAGTCCATTGTCCAAACAAGAGGTTGGCTAGGCTTCAGTTTGAGGGGGGGGAGGCTCTGTTTTTAACAATTCTGTCAAAGGGAGAGTGACCTCAGCAAAAGGAGGAATGAATTGTCCATAGAAATTGGCAAAAACCCCAAAACTTTGAAGTTGCTTGCATGTTTTGGTGGGTTGCCAATCTAGCACAGCTTTCACTTTCCCAGGATCCATCTCAATCCTCTGGTTAGATATTCGGTAACCAAGGTAATCCAACAACTCTTTGTGGAATTCACATTTTGACAGTTTTATGTATAACTTGGTGGCTAAAAGTTTTTTCAGCACTTGTCTGACCAATTTGACATATTCTTCGATGGCTTCACTGAATATAAGGATGTCATTCAGGTAGACCTCCTGGTACAGGTGCAGATGTTATACTTCATTGATGAGTTGCATAAATACTGCAGAAATCCCTTGGAGTCCAAAAGACATAATTTGGAATTGAAACTACCCAAAAGGCACTTGAAGGCTGTTTCCATTTGTCTTCCTCTTTTATACGGACTCTGTAGTAAGCTACTCTCAGATCTGGCTTGGTGAAGATCTTGCATTTTAACAGGTGGTTTAATAAGTCTTTCATGTGGGGGAGAGTTTTTGATGCACATACTATTTACACCCCTAAAATCAACACATAATATCAAACCACCATCTTTCTTTTCTTTGAACAGAAAGGGTGGCTAATCTAGATTTGGCAGTTTCAATAAAACCTCTGACCATATTGTTATTGATGTATTTCCTCAATTCAGTTATTTCAAATGGTGTCATGGAATACATCTTTGGTTTTGGCAGTTTTTCCCTGGATTTTAATTTTATGGCACAATCAGTGGCTTGATGTGGAGGTAAAACATTATATTCCTCTTCACTGAATGTTTCAGCCAAGTCTCTGCATTGTCTGGGTACTTGGGGAGCACCTGGGAGAAAGTTTGAGACTGTGGCTGCTGCTTCAGGTTTTGGACCCTGCTCGAGTGGTGTTTTCTTAGTAGGAGGAAGGGGGACAACGGGCTCACCCCAATAATGATTTTCCAGAATCCATCCTCTCACTTGATTGTCATTTATCTAGCCAAGCAAGTCCCAATATGACCAATTCTGACATTCTTGAAGCCACTATAAAGCATATATGTTCATGGTGAGGACCTGCATTTTGATTAACTCTGTCATTTGGGTGGTGAGGTCCCCCCAATTAATATCCCATTCACTTGCTCAAATCTGATTGGGCATTTTTGTGGTTTAGTCTTTATACTCAATTGTTCAATGATAGGGAGGTCAATAAGGCATCTAGAGCATCCAGTATCAATGACAGCTTCTAATTCCCCTGCCTTCCCCATGTTAGGTACACTAACTTCATTTTGAAAGTAAAAAGTATGATGGGAGCACTCACCATAGTGAGTGGTGGTTTTTCCAGGAGATGGTGTTGATCTGGAAGTGTGTTGCTCCTTTCTGTGTGGAGAGGAACTTCCAGGATGTGTCGAGCAAAGTGGCTAGTGTAGGGAGGCTTTCCTTGATTTTTTCTATTCCTGATGGCTGTGCTAGACTTTGATTGTGGTGCTTGTGGAACAGGTGCAGGGGCCAGACAGTTAGCTGCTCTATTGCCATGCGGGCCACAATGGTAACACTTTATCATCCTGTTGGGTTGGATGGGAGTAGCTTCAGCAGGTTTGGTCAGCGGTCATCTGGCCACAGCTCTCCTAGGCAGGCCTTCAAGTAGGGGTCTTTTTTGTTGGTTGACGTCACAGTCTAATTTAAGGGTGGTGGTATACCATACTTGCAGAGTCTCTGGTATTCCTCTAATGTTACAGGCTTTCTTTAGGTGAATGGCATTTTTAAAATAGTGTAAGATTATTCTTTATGGCCAATCCATGAGATGGCTTGTGATCCTTCTAAAGTCCCATATAAAGTATGATAAAGGTCAATTTCCCTGTTTCATTTCCATTAATTTGTCTTCATTTTATGCTACCTTGTCTGGATTTTCAAATCTGAATCTCAATAACTGAATAAATCCATTGACATCTTGTAGCTCTGGGGCTTGTTCAGAGTGCAACTGGGCCACCCAGTCAGAAGCATCCCCTTCATTCATCCCATTTGTATTACTGTATGCAGTAACCAGATCACATTCTGTTGTGTATTGGCCTCCAAATTGGTCTATATGGGACCAGATTTGAGTGAGGAAATAAGAAAATTGTTCATGGCACCAATCAAAAATGGCCTTGAACTGTATCTGGTCTAGTCTGGGTTGTGGGTGGGGAGGTGGTATCAACCTGGCACCTGCAGGTTTAGCTGGAATGAAAGGAACTTGACAAAGTATGTATCTAGTTTGGAAAGGTTTTATGAGTCCTGGCTGGGTTGTGTCTCTCTGGGAGAGGGGCCTCTGCAGGGTTGTTCCAAGTAGGGATTGATTTGGTGCCTGCCATGCAGAGGGTGGGTGTTGCCTTACTCTCTGCATGGGTGAAGGGGGAGCGATTGCTGTCTGCTGCCTGTGAAGATCCCTTTGTGGGGAAAGGATTGCTGACACCCTTTTGGACCAGGGCATTATTGGCACTGGCATCCATTGGCACTGGATCCATCTCTGGCCTGGATAAAATCCCCACCCTGGAGGGATATTTTCTTCAGGGGGTAAATTTCTTTCTGGGTGTTGGGGAGGAGGACTTGGAGGTTGCAACATATCTATTGTAGTCTGCTTCTCTCATCATTGTGGGCTGTCACACTGGCCTTCTCCAACTGACATCAGAGTAAATTCCTCTTCACTTGTAACATTGGGGAAAGAGAAGATGGGCTGTGCCAGGCTCCAATTTGGCTGGATAGGTTGTGGCTTTGAGGCAAAACTTTCCATCTTTAATTGCTGAAATTGTTGTGGTAATTCTGCTAATAATCAGCTCCTCGAATAAATCTGTGGGTTGTCTTCTTGAGAGGGTTCTGATTCAATTTGGGCTTCAAACCTCTAGTCTGTCTCCTTTGCTGTATGTAGAGGGCTTGAGAAAGATTTTTCCCAGTTTGTTTAATGTTGTCTGACAACTTTCCCATGAGTTGGAACATCTGGCCTGGCTCCTAAATCATGTATTTCCTCTGCATATCTCCTCTAAGGGGGGGTTGCATCATCTCCTCTAAGGGGGGGGTTGAGGGATTCAGCTAATGCT
The DNA here is from genome assembly GCA_015471245.1 of Laticauda colubrina. NCBI lineage: Eukaryota > Metazoa > Chordata > Lepidosauria > Squamata > Elapidae > Laticauda > Laticauda colubrina. The sequence continues at coordinate 3,153,747 of BLBF01000064.1, read as the reverse complement.
CTGGAGCCCCCCCCCCCCCAGCTCCTTCTTCCCTCTGCATCACCTTCCATGTTGGCTGATTCTTTGGCTTTCTCCATCGCTGGAATAAATCCTATGGTTCAGAAACCCCTTTTTGATCCCCCTTATGGAAATGCTGTGTTAGTTGAGTTTCGGAATAGTATCAGCATTCCAGAGATTATGCATTCCAGCCAGTAACTCCAAGAAAATCATAATCTCAAAGTACTTTTATTAGAATAGAAACTTGGTACCTTTGTGGAATTCCAAAACTAAAGTTTCCCCCCAGATTTCCCACAAGGACCCAACCTACAAACCAGGCCCTTTTCCCTACATCATACAACACGTGAACCAAACCTCCTTCAGTCTCAATTCTTGCTGTGCCATTCACAATGACCTTGAATTATTAACAATTCTATTTTGTCTACTGAGAGCTACTCAAACAACACCAGCCCCCTCCAATCCTCTGCAGTTGTGTGGCAATCCCAAAGCTACAATCCCAAAGCTGACAATAGCATCATGGTGAGAAGCCCATGGAACAAATATTTTTAAGGGTTAAGGGTAGGGTCTTTCTCCCTTTCCAATAAAGGGAGATTCCTTTTAAATCTTTAAAAATGCCAAATATAACAAAGACAAGCTCATTTACTGGCTGCCCTGGAGAGTGAGAGGCTATTAAAACTCAGAAAAGGAAAAGGAGAGAGAAGGGCAAGAAGAAGAATTGTGTTGGGCATAGGTTTCATTAAATATGGCAATTATGTTAGGGAAGGTATTAAGGTGCCTTATTATATTTCCCAACGAGAATTCCCCAGTGAGTTAAACATAGTCTTTAAAGGAACACTTTATATCTTAAACTTGACAAATTTAAGACTTGTGGACTTCAACTCCCAGAATTCCTTAGTTAACATGACTGGAGGAGGAATTCTGGGAGTTGAAGTCCACAAATCTTAAAGTTCTCAAGTTTGAAGACCCCTGCTTTATATGATTCATGACATATTTCTTAAGATGCTTCTGGACTGCCTTTGCTGTACTTATTTTTATATAGGATAACTGTAAAATCTTTTTACTTTATTTTACTTAATCATATTTTAGATGTCAAAAAGCAGAACCAAGGTGAGAATTTATTCCCCTTTCCTATAAACTTCCACCTATATATCATGGAATGCACTTTGCAGTGAATGTTACATGATTAATTTTGAAATTAATTCAGTGATTGAGAGAGTACTTTCATATTCTAATTGAGAGAAAATTAATTCACATAGGATTTATTGCAAGCAATAATATAATAGTGTTAACTGTTAACAGTGTTACAAACAATGTTACTCTGGGTCCAATACAAAAAGTAAGTAGCCAGGAGACTATAGCCATCTCTGAGATCAATCAGATTATTTCCAAAATCATAGATAAAGGATTGCGGATTTAACACTGTTCTTAATGTGAAGCTGGTACTTCCACAATTTACTATGATATAGAAAATTCAGAAATAATTCCTGTCAATTTTACTTTTCTTATATCTTGAACCAATTCAATGAGTTTAACTCCTGATTTCTTCATGAATATTTTCCTTGCCAAAAATACCTAAAGCCCCTGTCACACTGCACCAACAGATGCAAAGAGGATGTAAAATGGACAAAAAAGCTTGCCATCCGTTGGTTAACGCGATGTACTCACTGCCTCCATTTTGCTTCCTCTCTATACGTCAGGCATCCGTCTATTGATGTTTCATCCGCTCAGAAAGTTTTGAGCTGCCCAAAACTTTTGCACGGAAAATGTATCCAATTCGTCCGTTCTGCATCTGCTACACATCCGCTACGCATCCGTTCTGCATCCGTTACGCATCCGCTATATCCGCTAGGCATCCGCTGCACATCCGCGCAACTCGCATCCACTTGGACGCAGGGAGGAAGCAGAACGGACGTGGAACGGATACAGAACGGATGCAGAACGGATGCCTATCGGAAACAAAAAGTTTAAAAACGGAAAAAACGTTCGCAGAGGGGACATATCTCGGATATTAGGGATGTCTACAGGATGCCTAGAGGATGCCTAGAGGATGCCTAGAGGATGCAAAGGGACACCTATACTGCCTATAAAAAGGGGGAGAAACACATCTGGATGTCACTTTCAGAACAGCAGTCCAGCGGTGCGGACCTCTGCAGCCTTCATCTGACTCTTCCTCTTCCACAGCATCCAGTGATGTACACCGTGGATTGTAACACGGTCCTTTTGGCAGCCACCATCCTTCTGCAACAGTGTGAAGACATCTACAGGCTCTGTGAACTCTACTACGGGAAGAAAAAGGGGCAGCCAAGAAGCGTCTGGGTACGAAGATGGTTTGCCAGAAGAGCAGAGGATGGACTGTACAACAAGCTGATGGTGGACCTCAGGAGCGAAGACACTCGGGCATTCCAGAACTTCATGAGGATGCCTCCAACCTTGTTTGACAAACTTGTGCAGCGCCTGACACCCAAGTTGACCAAGACAAACACCAACTTCTGGCCCAGCCTGGACCCTGGGCTCAAGGTGGCACTCATTCTGCGCCACCTGGCCTCAGGGACCACCTACAGGAGCATGCAGTATGGCTGGAGGGTGCAACCCAACACAATCAGCATTGTGGTCAGAGAAGTGGTGCAGGCCATCATCGAAGAATACAAGGAAGAGCTCCTCCAGTGCCCCTACACTGAAGAAGGATGGAAGAAAGTTGCAGAAGAGTGGTATCAGAGGTGGAACTTCCCCCAAACCGTTGGAGCCATCAATGGCAAGCACGTGGCCTGCAAAGCGCCAGCCAAGTCGGGGTCCACTTATTTCAACTCCAAGGGCTTGTTCAGCATTATCCTCTTTGCCATGGTCGATGCTGACTACAAGTTCATGTACATCGATGCTTCAGGCAGCGGCTCATCTTCAGATGCCCAGGTATACAACGCCAGTCACCTCAAGGAGGAACTGGAACACAACCTCATAGTGGGCTTCCCAGATCCAGAACCCCTGCCCAACGACACACAAGATGTGCCCTACTTCATCGTGGGGGATGACGCCTTCTCCCTCACAACCTACCTCATGAAGCCCTACTCCTCCAAATACCTCACCCGTGAAGAGAGGATCTTCAACTACAGGCTGTCCAGGGCAAGGCGGGTGGTGAGAGAACGCCTTTGGCATCCTGGCCAACAGGTTCCAGGTACTTCTCACCACCATGCAGCATCACCCACAGACCGTGAGGAGGATCATGGAAGCTTGCTGCATCCTGCACAATCTCATGCTCACCCGCTACCCAGTCTTGCAGAACAGGCTCGTGGATCTCCAGCAAGGCAATGGGGACATGGAGCCTGGGGAATGGAGGCAAGGGCGAAACCTGATAGACACTGAGGATGTGCAAGGCCCCAACAGAGCCTCACATGAAGGGAAGAAGAAGCGCAACCTCCTGAAACACTGGTGCAACTCCCTAGCTGGAGCAGTGGAGTGGCAAGTCAGGATGATAGATGCTTAATGGATGCTTCCTTCAGCATGTCTCATCAGACTGATGAGATTGGGTCATGTATGTTGAGTGGCCCTACAATGAACAGGGCATTTACTAAAGAGTTGTGTTTATGTTGACATGTGTGGATGATTGATTATATTGTTATTGATAATAAAGGGCCATAAGTGTGGCACCTGGAAGGGTGGACCATACAGTCCCACTATGCTTGCAGTGGAGGTTTATGTATCCCACAGCTATTACCCCGTCCAAAGGTATCCCTGCCCATCCCAAAGGTATCCCTGCCCATCCCACAGCTATCTTAACCCATCCCACAAGCATGCAAAGGCTTAAACCATTTCTAAAAGTTTCCAGCAAGACTTTATTAAAAAAAAGAAATGAAGCAAATGTGTGAATCAAAAATAGACTTTATTAACAACAAGCTATAAGACAAAAATGAGTCTCTGGTACTCCTCTCGGTCGATCAGTCCCAGGGCTGAAGGGTGCAGGTGCTGTGGAGGTGGCTGGTGCTGAAGTGCTTGTCATCAGCTCCTCCAAAAGCAGAAGCAGCAGAAGCCCCAGCCCCAGAAGAGCGAGCCCATGCTTCAGAAGCCCCAGCAGAACCAGAGTGAGGGCCAGGGGGTGGGATGGTAGCCCTGTCCCTCTTGCCAGGGCTGGCAGCAGATGGCTGAGGCTTGCTGTGCTTCTGCATGGTTGTGAGGTTGCTGGCTGGCAGGGAGGCTGGCAAGAACCAAGGCTGGCACCAAGGCTGGCAGGAAGGCTTGCAGGCAGGCAGGCACCAAGGCTTGCAGGAAGGCTTGCAGGCAGGCAGGCACCAAGGCTGGCAGGAAGGCTGGCAGGCAGGCAGGCACCAAGGCAGGCAGGCAGTCATGAACCAAGGCTGGCAGGCAGGCAGGCACCAAGGCTGGCAGGCAGACTGGCTGGAAGCAAGGCTGGCAGGCAGGCAGACAGCGAGGCTTGCATGGAGGTGGCAGCAAGGCTGGCAGGGAGGCTGGCAGCAAGGCTGGCAGGGAGGCTGGCAGGGAGGCTGGCAGCAAGGCTGGCAGCAAGGCTTGCAGGCAGACATGTAAGCAGACATGCAGGCAGGACAGGCAAGGGAGTCAATGTGTCTGGAAGCAGGTCTTTCCTCTGAATGGTGACCTGCTTCCGAGATGCTTCCGTTATATCCGGGGGGCTGATGCAATGCATCCTCTCCACATGTGCAATTAACGCTCAGCATCCGCTAGGCTTCCGCTGTTCATCCGCTAGGCTTCCACTCTGCATCCGCTTCATCCGCTGTGCATCCGTTCTGCATCCGCTGTATCCGTTCCGCATCCGCTTTGCTGAGGTCCCCTGGAAGCCTAGCAGATGTGCCATCCGCTCCCATCCGCTTCCTTCCGCTGGGCTTCCACATCCGCTTTCCATCCACCCTGCGTCCTCCCCCCGTCTGTGTTATCCGCTCCGGTTATGCAAATTTTTGCCCCTTTTGAGAGCGGATAACAACAGATGGAACATTTTTCTTGTCCGTTGTGTCCGTTTTGCATCCGTTGGGCAGTGTGACAGGGCCTTAAGTATCATTCTATTAGTATCACTCAGATACAGCTTCATTCCATTCTTTTGCTGGTCTTCACTTAGGGTTTTTACTTCAGATTCTATTTTTTTAAATATATTTATGTTTAAAAAACAAAAATACAAATCTCTATTCACATTAACAATGTTGATGTCATTATTAATATATACCTCACCTTTTATACATAAACATCAGCTCTTATTTCTATCCTCCACCTATTTGTACCACCTATCCCAAACTGCATAATAGTCCGAATCATCTTTGCCTCTTAATTCCATTGTGAATTTATCCAATTCTGCAAAATCCATTATTTTTGTGTCAAGTCTTCTTTAGATGGTATCTTTTTCTTCTTCCATCTCTGTGTGAAGGCTATTCTCGCTGCAGTTATGATATGTATAATGATGTGTCAGATGACCATGCTAAATTTTCCTTTAACTATTCCTAATAAAAATATTTCTGGTTCAAGTTCTAATTTGTGCTCTGTAATTTCTAATAACCATATTTGTACTCTCATCCAATATTTTTTAACCTCTGGACACTGCCATCACATATGGAAGAACATTCCTTCTTTGGGTTTACACTTCCAACATTCTGCTTTTGTGTTTGGATACATTTAGGCCACTCTTGCTGGGGCTAGTTGCCACCTGCAAAACATTTTATATTGATTTTCTTAAAATGCTGTTAACAATATCAATTTATAGTTGTCAATCCACATTTTCCTAATCCTCTAAATTTATATTATGCCTTACATTTTTGCCCAGGCAATCATTTATCCCTTTACTAATTCCTCTTTTAAATCCACTTCCAACAAATAGTTATGTATTCTTGTTATAAATTTTGTTATAAAAGTTCCCTTGATAATCTAATAGTTCTTCATAGAACTCTGTACCACAGAGGCTCATCATATTATATATTTTATAGCTTCAAAAGTTAATCCAAAAAAATATAACCTCTATTCTAAGTTGCAGTGGAAACAAGATTTTTAAAAGGAAAGAAGTCATAACACACAATGGGATATTTCTGGGTTATTGTGCTTGCCCTGTGCAATTGATAATATTTACTGGAGAGAGAAAAATCCATTGTTTAAAAAAAAATCTTAATTTCCTTTTGAAGAATTGACAGTAGAAGTCAGTCTATTTCCAAGTCCATTTACATTCTTGCTGCTCCAACTTCTTGATAATAAGATTGTCTTATTAATATAGGTTTAGGATATATACAGTATTATTAAAAATCATCCTAATTTAATATTAAAGTTGAAAAAGATATAAATAGCAAAGAGGACAATAAGAATTATAAGAAAAGGTCTTAAAGATATTTTTGTGGCCTGAGTAATATAGAAAAGTGTTTCTTCGAATGTTCAATTACAATTCCCAGCAATCTTGTCAACACACTCAGAAATGCAGTTTTGCTGCATGTGTGTGTATGTGTGTGTGTGTGTGTGTGTGTATTTTTAAGTTTTTGCAGGTATTTATATATATGGTATTCAGCTTTGTTCGGGTATTTTCCCACGTCATTTTAGTTGTTCTTTTAAAGTTGTAGCAATGTTTTGGCAGAAACTCCTCTACCATCATCAGAGTTCTGTATTGTGTTTGTCTGTGAGACAGAATTTCACAGCCATTTCTGTTTTAAACTTGCTGCTAGCCTACTACTGTGCCAGAATGATTTTTTCTTCATCCTTATTGGTTGGGAGTCTTAGCCTGTGTTTATTGGTCTTGGAGTTTGCTGTGTTCTGCTTGATTGGTGTTTCTAATATCTTCTGTCTATTTTGTGGCTTTTTTTTGTCTTGATTGGTTGGCAACATTGTGTTTCCTGTATTGGAGGCTTTTAGTATGGCTTGGCTCTGAGTAAATGGACAGCTATCATTTATTAGGAAGCTATGTTTCATCTGGGTGCCTGGTTGGGGTGGAGGTATCAGGGGGAGTCTGTTTGTGCCCAGGTGTTTGCCTGGCTTGTGATGTGGAGATTGTTTTGTTTGAGAGTGCAGACTTCTAGATAATTGAAGTCTGGTGGAGTCATCTCTTCTATTCATGCTTTCAGGTCTTTTTTCAATCTCTATGGCTTCTCTGATAATTCTGTGGCTGGGGTTTTCTATAGTGGCTCGGGTTTTGGTGCCATTGAAGTCGATGCTATGACCTGTGGTTTTCATGCATTGGACTAGTGAGGAAGTGTGTTCCAGCTTTTTTACTGCATTTTTGTGTTCATCCAGGCAGGTACTTATTCTTCTATTGGTTTGTTCAATGTATGTGGCAGGACATGATGCACAGTGGACTTCATATATGCCTTGGTTTTCCAGGTCAATTTTATCTTGGGGTTTCTCAGGATGGCTGCTATTTTTTTGTGTGTTTTGAAGGCAGTCTTGATGTGATGCCTGTGTAGTATCTTACTGATTTTGTCTGTAGTACCTCTTATGTAGGGCAGGATAGCTGTTCCATAGGTCCGTTCATCTTCTAGGTCTCCATTATGTCTCAGTATGTTTTTGTGGATCAGGCCAGTGATTTTGCTTTTGTGGAAGCCGTTAGCTGTCAGTACTTTAGTCAGGGTGCATAGTTCATCAAGATGTATCACTAAAAGATGACAATTATATTAAACTGATTAAGCAAATTAGAAAAGAATTGGAATTATGGGCCAAACTGAAACCACCTATATTAGGAAGAATAGCAACACTGAATACTTTTCCAAAACTAATATATCTATTCCACATGATCCCAATTAAATTAGGGATTTTTTTCTTTATAGAACTAAATAAAATGGCATCCAAGTTTGTCTTGTTGGGCAAGTGGTCACATATTAAAATGAAACGATTACAAGAGGAGCAGAGGCGGTCTTGGATTACCAGAATGGAAGCTCTATTATCAGGCAGTGGTGTTGGATCAAGGATTGGGTTAAATTAAGAGACAAGAGAATCTTAACATTAGAAGGACATGACATCCTGATAGGTTGGCATGCATTTTTGTGGGAAAACAAGAGTAACATACATACCTATTTTAATCAACATTTAATAAGAGACTCATTGATCACAACCTGGAAAAAAATCAAAGGCAAGCACTATATGGAAATCTCACGATGGCTGTCAACCATGGAAACCATAATCCATCCAAATAGATTAGACCTAAGGAAAATGGTAAGCTATGAAGAACTATTAGATAGCCAAGAGAAATTAAAATCAAATCAAGAACTAAAGAAAAATGGAATCATAATTGATTGGTGGCCATATTTGCAAATTCAAAAGAAAAATAAAACAGATTTAAAAGATTTTGGCTTTGACAAAGGGCAGAACCAATTAAATAAAATATTAATCAGACTGGAACAAAAATCTATAACTAAAATATACAAATATTTATTAGATTTCAAAATGGAAGAGAAAACAGTCAAAAGCACAATGATTGCATGGGCACAGAATTTTGTATACAGTATAAAATTAGAGGAATGGAAGAAAATATGAAATATAAATTATAAGTTAATGGTATCTGTAGCATACAAAGAAAATATGTACAAAATGTTTTATTGATGGTATTTAGCTCCAATGAAATTGGCAAAAATTTATCCCAACATTTATCCCAACATTCCCAAATTTTGGAAATGTAAAAAAGTTGATGGTACATTTTATCACATGTGGTGATTATGCCCCGAGACCAGGTCATACTGGATCCAAATCAAAAATTGGTTACAAGAGATTTCTGGGTATCAGATTGAGCTCAGACCGGAAACTTTCCTCTTAGGAATCATCAAAGATAGATTACCAAAAGAAGTAAAATACTTATTGTTACACATTACAACAGCCAACAGAATAGCCTTTGCGCAGGTACGGAAAACCCCAAATACTCCTAATGAAGAACTAATAATACATAAAGTAACGGAAAGTGCTGAGATGAACATGTTAACAATGAAACTGAAAGAAAAAGATGACTCTGAATTCTTTTTAATCTGGAACAATTGGTATAAATGATTAACAAATAGAACTAAGAAGGGAGACAAAAAGCCTAACTGAAATAATCCTTAAGAAAGTAAAACAAAGGTTTGTAAATTATATAAAGATATAAGAATGATAATCATAATTAAAGCTATTATTTAATATTAGACAAATGTAATATAATGTATTATGATATTTAAACCAA
>BLBF01000064.1:3111859-3134620 GCA_015471245.1 Laticauda colubrina | reverse complement strand
TGGCATACAAGGAGTCGTACCATACTTTGACGACGTCCTGATCTCAGCCAAAGATGAAACCCAATTAAAAAAAAGACTCAAAGAAGTACTAACTAAGTTTAGAGAATCTGGCCTCAAGGTGAAAAGAGAAAAGTGTTGCCTAGTTAAGAATAGCGTCAAATTCCTGGGCTATTTAATAGACGGAGAGGGTATACACCCTACAGACAAGAAAATTAAAGCTATCAATGAAGCACCAGAACCAAGAAACAAAGCCGAACTACAAGCATTTCTTGGACTGATAAATTTTTATAATGTATTCCTACCGAATAAAGCCACAATAGCAGAACCATTGCACCGTCTATTGGACAAGAAAGCAATTTGGACTTGGGGTTATAGAGAGAAGAATTCCTTCCAGAAAATTAAAACATTGCAAACATCAACAAATGTTCTCATTCAATTTAGCAACACACTGCCATTGAGGGTGACCTGCGATGCTTTGCCATTTGAAGTCGGTGCCATCCTGAGCCACCAACTGCCTGATGGCAGAGAGGCACCCGTCGCCTACTACTCAAGGACCTTGTCTAAAACCGAGAGGAATTACAGCCAACTCAAAAGAGAAGCTCTAGCAATTGTCGCTGGAGTGAAACGCTTCCATGAGTACCTCTACGGGCAGACTTTTCAAAACAAGCCAACACCAAATATCCTTTCTCCAAGAATGACCAGATGGTCAGAGTTCCTTGCAGCCTATTCCTACACTCTGACACATCGACCAGGGAAACAAATTTCCCATGAGGACGCTTTGAGCAGAGCACCCTTACCAGAAACCAAGGAAGACCCGGCACCAGCGATGACAGCATTACAAATAGAGACTTGCCCCGATCTACCCATATCTGCTTATGATGTCACCAGAGCCACCGCGAAAGACTCAGTGACTTCCCGCATCCTCAGCTGGGTAGGTAAAGGCTGGCCGGAAAATCAAAAAACTGAAAACTTTAAAACTTTCTGGACCAGACAGACTGAACTTTTGATTCAAAAAGGGTGTTTATTGTGGGGTGATCGGGTAATCATTCCTAACAAACTACAACCCAGGGTACTTGGGATGTTACATGAAGGGCACCCGGTGAAAATGAAAAGCCTTGCAAGAAGTTATGTTTGGTGGCCGGGTATTGATAAGGACATAGAATATTGGGTGAGCTCGTGCAACAAGTGCCAGGGAATTAGACCGTTCCCCGCCTAAAGCACCCATTAGAGACTGGGAAACCCCGCGAGGCCCTTGGTCAAGAATCCACATCGATTTCGCGGGTCCTACCAAGGGGCATACATTTCTGATTGTTGTTGATGCCTATTCTAATTGGCTAGAAGTAAAAATCATGCCATCAACGACAACAGAAACTGTAATCAAACAACTAGACAACCTTTTTGCCACCCATGGTCTACCGGACGTCCTCGTATCAGATAATGGGCCACAGCTAACCAGCCTACAATTCGAGCAATACCTAGCTTCCCTAGGTATCAGACATGCCCTAACCGCGCCGGCTCACCCAGCCGCAAACGGCAGGGCTGAGAGAATGGTCCAGTTTACCAAAGAGGGATTAGAAAGAATGGACACCGGTGATGTCCAACAGAAAATAAACCGATTGCTCACTCTCCAACACATAACGCCCAGTACCACGACCAACAAGTTCCCAGCAGAATTGCTCATGGGGAGGAAATTAAGATCACACCTTGATAGGCTGCACCCAAATTTTACGCCAGAAACCCCCCCCCCCCGACTCCTCCACACGATTTAGGAAATTTGAAGTAGGCGAGTTGGTTTACGCTAAAAACTTCACCGGGAACCCTGTTTGGCTACCAGGACAAATAACGCAAATAACAGGCCCCAAATCCTACCGGTTAACAATTGACGACGGCAGGGAATGGAAGCGGCACATAGACCAGCTCCGTTCCCAAAATATAGAACGAAATACAGACATACTCCCATACATGGAAAAAACCGGTGATGGACAAACCAAAGGGGGGGGGGGGAAATGCGAGAAACAAATAAAGAACCGATACAAACAAAACCCAAAGACATTAACAAACAAAAAGAGCAAGTAAAAGACTCACTGTTTGAAGAGACTTGCGTGAAGAGCCCATTGGAAGGGGACAGCCAGGCCATCTCAACCTGCCCGGAAGAAATGGGAGGGAGCGGCAAAACCGCCGGCCTAAGAAACTCAGGCGGCAGAATGGCTGACTCACCTTCCAGATGGTTCCAGAGAGAAGGACGGACGACACAGCAGCCCCATCCGAACAGGTCGAAGTCTCCGCTGAAAGTGAACTGCGCAGGTCCAGTCGAGTCAGGAAAAGCCCCGCCTACCTGCGTGACTACATCACCACGTAGGACTGAACTAAGGAGGGAGGGGTGTTCTGTATGCAAATTGGGTTACTCCAAAACATGCAAATCTGATTGGTCAAGTATAGTAAGCATTGGATTGGTTCACTAAGAACCAATCCAAATAAAGTAAAAAAGGTGGTAAATTCGATCAGCTGCCATTGGTTACCGGCAGGCTAGCCTGTATAAAAGGCTGCCGCTAAGTTGGCCAACCGTTCCGTTTTACTGACTCCTTTGAATAAAGACTTTTATTTGTTGGAACCCGGTCTACCTCGTGTTTTTTTGAACAAAACAGGGGTTACCACAGAGTAAATTATTGCAATATTCTTGTATTCTTCTTCATCACTGGGAGAGGATGACTTACCATATATATACATAAGTGTAGAAAAATAAACACTTAGTACTAGTAGATGGGAGGAACAAGTAGATAATGCTTTCTTCTTCCCTTTGACTGATTGGATCTTCATAACAGTTCTCAAAATAAATAAATAAATAAGATGTTAGTGTAGGAATACAGCCACTAATTGTAAAGGCTGTTAATGACATTATTTCATTGAGGCTGATATCAGAGCAAGATAATTTCCATAGTGGATGCAGTTCACAGAAAAAATGGTTGATATCTTTAGAGTCACAGAAAGATAATCTTAAGGCTAGGTTCCACTGGCCGACGGATGCAAAACATATGCAAAAAAGACACAGCGGACAAGCAAAATTTCGAGGGTGCTCCATCCGTTATCATCCACTCCAAAAAGTGGCAGAAATTTGCATAAACAGAACGGAAAAGAAAGGAAAAAAACGGGCGGGGATAGGATGTAGTGGGGATGTTAAACAGATGTTCATAGGAAGCCTAGAGGATGTATATAGGATGCAAACCATTCACTCCTATTCTTTTCTATTTCCGTGCTACTAATGCTATGTAGACGTTCCGTGTGCCTTTTGTTTCCTCCCTCTTTCCATTTTCAGCTGCAGCGGATGTGAGTTGAGGGGATGCCCAGAGGATGCAGAGAAGATACAGTGGACGTTTAATGGATGATAAACGGACATATAATGTTTGTTACTCGTATGTCACGGATTTACATAGTATACAGCGGAAAGTTCATCCGTTCACAAAGTTTTGTGCAGCTCAAAACTTCTTCAGCAGATGAAATCTCAGTGGACTGATGCTCGACGAATAGAGCATATGAAACACGTATGCAGTGAGTATACAACAGATGCATAGCGTTTTCCAATGTTTTTTCACATTTTACATCCTCTTTGCATCTGTTGGTGCAGTGGGACAGGGGCTTTAGCAAAAGTCTGGTGAGAAAATGGTGAATCATCAAACAGATTCCAGGCTGGCAAATAAATAAGATGTATATTACATGGTGAGCTTATATTGAAGAAGGCTGTATTAGAAGAAGATAAGCAAAAATTGAGGAAGAAACATCCATAATCCATGTTATATTTATGACTTTGCTCTGATGAAAGAAAGCACAGTGAAAAAAAATGTGTCAATTATTAAATATAAAGAGATAACAACTGGTTGTTATAATTAAAAGTGATGATGCTGAAGTTGCAAAGTTTCTCTAGGTGTGACTATCAGCAGTAAAAAAAAAATGTAAATGCTCAATTACAATATAAAACCTTTTCCAGTTAATCCCTATCTTATATTTCTGAATTTGATTCCTAAATAAACTTGCTTTTTCTTATTTTAAGTTATATTCTATTATTTTTTCAACTATAGCATAGAGGTAGTTCTCAAGTTATGACCATTTGTTCAGAGAATTTGAAACACAACATTGCTGAATGAATTGCTTTATTTATTTATTTATTTTGATTTGCCAATTGCTTACAAGATAATAGGTATAAGTATATACATAGTTATGAATGCATGAAAAGGGTACATATAAGAAAAAATATTTAAAAAATAGAACAGAGACGGTAGGAACATTGGTGCACTTATGCAGTTCTGTGAAGAGTACACAGGAGCGGGCGGGCACATTGCTGTATGATTAGGTCAGGGCGAGAACAGAGGTTCTTATGGTTGATATTACTTTTGGCAAGTGAATTTATAGTATAAATGAATTTTCATTTGCTTGATTCATTTTTGCAAATGACCCTGCAGAAGCGTGGGGCCACAGAGCTGTCTCTGTTTTTGAGCTCTCGGCCAACGCAGGAAATGTCAAGTATTTCATCAGGGGAGATGGTTGATGCTTGATAATCACTGATGATGTTTGGACAGTTGTGATTTCATCATTGTCATTGATGTCCTCTAGACCAAATGAGATGGCATTTGGACGTTTCCGTTCCTGCTCAACAGTTTTTCTGATGAGGACTGGGATATCATTATTTGTCTGATTTATGCTTTTTTGTGGATTGGGTTGTGGATTGGGTTGTGGTTGTTGGGTAGAGATGTGGTATGTAGCTATTGGTTGTTCAGGTTTCTGTGTTGTGTCTTTTTTTTCAAGGTTGGATAGTCTTTTTTTTAAAGCGTCCAGGGAAGCTACTATGGTGTCAAGGGATTTTATTCGTGTTTCTATTGTATCAACTCTTTCAAACAGATCCAGTTTGGGTCTGCATGATTTGCAGAGATATGGACACTCATTGCATGATTCTAGGTAGTGAATCATTTGCTCAGGTAATCCCAAGCAGTCATGATGAGCGTATACATAGAGAACATTTGATGGAATTTTCATTATCCTTTAGAGTTTTATAGCATTTAAGGTATGTGCAGGAGTCTTGTGGTTCATTGGCTTATGATTAGTGCTCAAAGGTTAGGCCATTACAGTGTCCCTTTGTTCACTAAATACAGTTAAGATGCCCACCAGCCATGTGTCTTTATAAACAGTTGCAGTGTCCTGCAATCATAATGTGTTCACTATTTGCAAACTGTTCCTCCTGATTTCTCCCAAGCAAAGTCAATGGAAAAGTCACAAGTTGCTAGGGGAAATCTCACCCTCTCACCAGACTTTCTTCTCTCTCATGCACTGTGCACTTTCTTTCCCTTTACTTGCATACATCTGATGCAATCTTTCACTGACTTATCTATGTTGGCACATATGTACACATCCCTTGTCTTGTTTCCATGGTTCCTGGCAAATGTGCACACACACACACATACAAATACAAACATTATACCCACTTTCCACAGGTTCTTTATGATTTTTTTTTAAGGTTTGGCAAGATTGATGTCAATCTCAAGCCCAGAAATGACACAACAAAATCCAACTGTGTTCAATTCTTTATTTCAGGGATGTCAAACTTGATTCCATTGAGGACCACATCAGGGTTGTATTTTACTTCAGGGGGAAGGGTGTGGCCAGATGTGTGAGGACAGCTTGATGTCATTCATGTAGGGGATACCTGTGGTGGTCCAAGCATTCTGCCAACAAAAACAGGCTCCTGAGCTCTATTTTTAGTTGTGACAGCTTCCTGCAACCTTCCCTCAGTAGAAATGAAGCTCAGGAGGGCCTCCTGCAGCCTTCACAAACTCTGTTTTTGTCTGTGATGGCCTCCTGTAACCTTCTGCCAGTGAAAATAGACCTCGGGAGGGCTATATGCGGCCCTCCAAAGCTCCATTTTCACTGGCAGAGGCACTGTGGGCTGGTCCCTTGATGTTTCAGGACAACCCTGTGGGCCAGATCTAAGCACCCTGTGGGCTGGATCCAGCCCAGAGGCCTTGAATTTGACACCCTTGCTTAATTTCTTTTTTTAATATTTTTTTTTTATTTTAAGACAGACATGCACAGACAATACAAAAAAAAGCATAAAACCATCTTCCATTTTGTACATACAGTGTGTCAAGTTAGTTTAGAATCTTTTGTGTGATCCTTTCATAATCATTGTTCACATAAAGTTTTTTAATTATCTTTTCATCAGTACCCATCAATATTTTATCCAAATCAGTCAACTTGTTGTAAATACCTTCTGCCTTAGAGTCTTTATCAAACCTAGATTGTATATGCAAATATGAAAACCAGTTCATTTTTGCACCTTGTTCTTCCAACGCTTGCATTGATTTAAGTTCACCCTTTTTTTTCAATATCTCACCATATCTGTTTGTTCCTTTTTATATATTATTGGATAAGAAAAAGCTTCAATAGTTGATATCCATGTTGGATTTTAAGTAATATTTTAATTACTTAATATTTTAATATTTTAATTAATTTAATATTTAATATTTAATTTAATATTTAATTTAATATTTTAATTAATTAATATTTAATTACTTAATATTTTAAGTAATATTTTTATCTTCTCCCGGTTCAAAAACAATGCCTCTCAAATATAATGTCTTCTAAAATACCCCTGTGTTTTAGTTCCCTTATATCAGAGAAAAGTATGCCATCCCAACAGCAAGTCATGGCCTTCTAAAGTCAGTAAACTACTTTTCCTTTGTGGTATTGTTTGTTTAATTGAATAGTCATAACACCTTATCAATAACATAATGTAAATATATAACAAGACAAAATAGAGATAACTTAGATATATAAGAATACAGTAATGAAAACATATGTGGAAAACCAGGGAGTTAGAAATCGGATAATAGATCACTCTTGCAGGATATACCAATTTGTTCAATATATTGTGTTCTTGGGACCTCTGCCTTGATTATAAGCAGTCCTATGAACGATGTGTACATTAGAGACCCAGAGGAAATATAACAATCTGTGGTTTGATTCCAAATGGGCTGTTCTTTCCAGTAGAAATGAAAAATATTTAATCCTAAAAGGGGCATATATTTGGCAGTTGAACAAGATGTGGGAAATATCTTCAATGGCAGATGAACCACATAAGCAGGTTCTCTCATAGTATGGTACATGGTGGAAGCTCCTATGTCTAGAATGGAATCCAGTCACTCAAATCTGGCTCTGGTATAGGCTCTTCTCTGTAATTGTGGCATATCTATTGAAAGGTATTTTTCAGATTGGAAGATGTTTTTATTCTTAGCCAACCATCTTATAGATCTGTTTTTTGCTAATAATGCCATGTCAGTCTGGGCACTAATATCCAAGACTCTCTGTTTAAAAATTTCCCTTGTCTGGGAAGCCCTTGACAATAAATATTGGGTAGAAAACCCATGTCTTAAGATGGCTGTGTGGAGTTGACTGGCCCAGGAGTTAAATTGGAATTTATTTAACTGTTCAGTTAGGCATAGTTTGGGAAGCATAGTTTGGGAAGTCTATCCGAATCCATTGATTGTATCTTTAGCCAGTATGTAAATGTTTTAATTATTAAGTGGATATATAAGGAGTGGATACCCAATTCCACTCTAACTGCTGAAGCAGAAGGGTTCTTATCAGTCCCAATAAGTATCTTTAAAAGCCGGTCTGTGTTTGTTCAAGTGGGGAGGCTTTATTTAAATCCCACGTTTCTGCACCATATGTCAGCACTGGAACTATTTTTGCCCTAAATACTTTCAACATAGGGGTCAAAGTGCCTGAATAATTATGGTTAAATAATTTATATAATCTTTTGGTGCTTATCTCAGCTCTTTAGTGCACTACTTTTAAAGTGATTAAATCAAGATCCTGTGTTAGTAAAGACCACTCCTAAGTAGGTGTAAGAATTTACTTGTTTAATTGACTCCCCATTAATCTGCCAATTATATTTCCTATTTTTTGTGCTGAAAATCAACACTTTGGATTTTCTTTTATTAATATTTAAGAAATTCAAAGTACAATAGGTATTCAGCTTATATAACAGTCTCCTCAGGCCTATTTGTAAATGAGCCATTAATACCATGTCATCGGCATATAAAAGAGTATTAATAAATTTATCAAGAACCTTTGGCATATGCAAATCTACTGCATGCAAAAATCCTGGTAAATCATTGACATAGGGATTGAAAAACATTGGGGCTAAAATGCAGCCCTCTCTTACACCAATATTGGTAGATATGCTCTTAGACAGGGCTCCATTTACGCCAGTACGGATTTTCACATGGGTATTTGAGTAAAGGGCCTTAACCAGAAAAAGGAGTCTGGCTCCATGTTCAGGACCACCAGTTTCTTCCACAAGATATTTATGTTTAACGAATCAAAAGCCACACTTAGATCAATAAATGCCTTTATAATAAATGCCTAAATAATTTCTTACCCATTTTTAAATACCTTGTTACCAAGTGATATAATGTGAAACAATTATCTATGGTAGATCGCTCTGGTCTAAAGCCTGCTTGTTCCTCCACCAAAAGATTATTCTCCATTACCCAAATTTCAATTTTGCTCAACAAATGCTTTGCATACATTTTAGCAACAATTCCAGTTAGGTGTTCCTTAGTGTTATCCATTTCTTTACCCACATCAAACTTGTTACCTGGTAATATAGCTCCCAATTGGGCAAGGCAAACCCTCCTCTTATTCTTGCATCTTGTAACAGTTTTAATTTTATTCTTGCTTTTTTACCCTGCCAAATATATTTCAACACAATTCTATTTAAATCTTCAAAAAACTCTTTGCCTAGTTGAATGGGAATTGTCTGGAATAAATATAAAACTCTAGGAAATATATTCATCTTATTTGTAGATATTCTTCCAATCAGTTATATTTGCAGTTTTTCCCATTTTATCAAATCTGTCGTAATCTGTTGTTTGAGTTTAACATAGTTATCTTCCTTCAGTGTACTGCATCTTGGTGTAATATGTATCCCTAAATATTTAACCTTGTTTGTGACCTATATTTTTAAAATTTCTTCCAACTCTTTCTTTCATCTTGCAAACATATTCTTTGTTAATATTTTTGTTTTGTCTTTATTCTCAAACCTGCTACTTTTTCATATTCTTCTATTTTTCTATTAAAAATTTATATTCCTCCTTTTTAATTTTTATTCCTTTTATTTCTCTTTCTTCTCTAATATTCCTGTTCAACACTTCCAGTGTTAACACAAACAGCAGAAGCGACAAGAAAAAAAATATACAATGCTATGGAAAACTGTACTTTTAAGAGAATACTCAAGAAGAAAAAATTAAGCAATTTCTACAGAAAGCTAACTTACCTCAGATACCTGAAAATATTGAAACAAAGTCCAGTCCCACTGCACTTACAGATGCAAAGAAGATGTAAAATGTTAAAAAGAGCTTGCCATCCATTGGAAAACGCTATGCATCCGTTGTGTACTCACTGCATACATGTTTCATATGCTCTGTTCGTCGAGCATCAGTCCACTGTGATTTCATACGCGCAAGAAGTTTTGAGCTGCACAAAACTTTGTGAACAGATGAACTTTCCGCCACGTACGATGTACATCTGTGACATATGGGGACAACAAACATTCTATGTCCGCTATCATCCATTAAACGTCCGCTCTATCCTCTCTGCAACCTCTGGCCATCCCCTCAACTCACATCTGCTGCAGCTGAAAACAGAAAGAGGGAGGAAACAAAAGGTACCTGGAACATCTACACAGCATAAGTAGCATTGAAATAGAAAGGATGTAAGCGTATGCATCTCGTATATAAAGTATTAAAAACAGACAAAACGTTTGTATCTGGGATGTATCTCATATATTTAGGATGTCTGGAGTATGCCTAGAGTATGTAGAAGGACACCTAATGGATTACCGATATTTTCTATAAAAAGGGGGAGAAAATCATCTGGATCTCAGTATGAGTCCAGCAGCCGTGATGTACAAATCTCATCACCCTTGGTCTTGGTCTTCAACATCATCAATTGTTCTCCACCATGGATGATGAAACAGTCCATATGGTAGCTGTGATCATTCATCACCAGAACCAAAACCTGTTCAGACTGTATCAAGTTTTACACAGAAGGAGAGGAAGGAGACATCCAAGAGCCGTGTGGATCCGAGGATGGATCGTGAGAAGAATGGAGTTTGGACTGTATGACCAGTTGATGGTGCAGCTGAGGAATGAAGACCCTCGTGCATTCCATTATTTCATGAGGATGCCACCAGCCATGTTTGTCGAACTTGTACAGCATCTGAGACCCAGGTTGACCAACCCTAGCACCAACTTACATGCCAACCTGGACCCTGGACTGAAGGTGGCACTGACTCTGTGGCACCTGGCCTCTGGAACCACATACAGAAACATGCAGTATGCATGGAGGGTGCCACACAACAGCATCAGCAATGTGGTCAGAGAAGTGGTACAGGCCATCACTGAAGAATATGTGGAGGAGCTCCTCAAGTGCCCCACCACTGAACAAGGCTGGAGAAAACTTGCAGAAGAGTGGTATCAGAGGTGGAACTTACTCCACACCGTTGGAGCCATAGATGGGAAGCACGTGGCCTGCAAAGCTCCAGCCAACTCAGGGTCCACGTATTACAACTACAAGGGCTTCTTCAGCATCATCCTCTTTGCCATGGTTGATGCTGACTACAAGTTCATCTACATCGATTCTTCAGGCAACAGGTCAGCTTCAGATGGCCAGGGATACAACGCGAGTGACCTCAAGGATGGGCTGGAACGCAACTTCATCATGGGTTTTCCAGGTCCAGACGCCCTACCCAAAGACACACAAGATGTGCCCTACTTCATCGTTGGTGATGACACATTTCCCCTCAGAACCTACCTCATGAAGCCGTACAGTTCAAGATACCTCACCTGTGAAGAGAGGATCTTCAACTACAGGCTGTCCAGGGCAAGGTGGGTGGTGGAGAACGACTTTGGCATCCTGGCTTCAAGATACTTCTCACCACCATGCAGCATGACCTAGAGACTGTGAGGAGCATCGTGGAAGCTTGCTGCATCCTGCACAATCTCATGCGCACCCACTACCCAGTGTTGCAGAACAGACTTGTGGACCGTCAACAAGGGAATGGGTTCATGGAGCCTGGTGAATGGAGGCAAGGACGTAATCTGATAGACACTGTGGATGTACAAGAGCCCAACAGAGATTCACGTGAAGGGAAGAAGCAGCGCAACCTCCTGAGACACTGGTGCAACTCCCCAGCTGGATCAGTGGAGTGGCAAGACAGGATGATAGATGATTAGAATGGGTGCTTCCTTGAGACTGTTGCATAAGACTGATAAGATTGTGCCATAAGAACACTGCATTACTATGCTGTTGTGTACTTGTAGCTGTTTATTGTTATTAAATGTATGTTGTGGGGTCCTACAATGAATAGGGGATTAATAAACAGCTTTGTTTAATTTAAAATGTGTTGATTGCTGAATAAATTGTTATTGATAATAAAGGTCCATATGTGTGGCAGCTTGGATGGTGGACCATACAGTCCCACTATAGTTGCACTGGAGGTTTATCTATCCCACAACTATCCTTATCTATCCCACAAGCATGCAAAGGCTTAACCATTTTTTCAAAGTTTTTACCAACACTTTATTAAGTAAACAAAATGAACCAAGTAAACTTTATTAAGTGTCTTAAGCAAAGATAAACTTTATTAAACAAGTAAACAACTCAGTCTCTGAGACTATTCTGAGTCAGAATAGACTATTCTGCATGCGTGCTGCATGCAGTGAACGCTTTGCATCCGATACACATCCGCACGGCATCCCCTTTGTTTCCTATTGGTATATGTGATGCATCTGCTTCATTCCCTATGCATCCGCCCCTTCCGCTATGCGTCCGCTTCGAAATTCTCCCCCGGAAGCACTTTGGAGGTGTCATCCGCTTCCATCCGCTAGGCTTCCGATGAACATCCATTTAACATTCCCGCTACATACTTCCCATGTCCTTTCTTTTCCGTTCTATTTATGCAAATTTTCACCACTTTTTGGAGCGGATGAAAGTGGATGGAGCCACCCCCAAAATTTTGCTCATCTACTCTGCCCTTTATGAATATGTTTTGCATCCATCGGCCAGTGGGACCTAGCCTTTAGAAGGAAATCACAACTAGCCAACTAATGATATCCTAGTGTTTTTCCAGTGCGTGGAGGCTATAAGAATTTGTATGGAACTAAATATAATGGTTGAAAGAACTGACTTCAACTCAATCCAAGCAAAATAGAGTGGCCCCATATTTTTCAGTTCCTTGGGTCCAGTGAACTCTTGCTGAGATAACTCCTATGGCCAGAATTGCTCCATAATGTGAGGAGGGGTGAATCCTGGACTTCTGGCTTGAGGAAAAGGTGACAGCTGTAGCTAGAGTGATTTTTGCACAGATCCATCTTGAGTCCCAATTACATTGATTCATGGACTGGAAGACTTGTTCACAGCCACTCATGCCTTGATTATTTTCAGGATTACCACAATTTCTTCAACAGGCCTACCCAAAGACTATCCATAAATTACAACTAGCCCAGAATATATTCTGGATAATTGATTGTTTACCCTATATTATATCATTATTGAATGAAGTGCACTAGCTTCCAGATTTTATTTCAATGTGCAATTCAAGGTGCTAATTATCACCCAAATAGCATGGGATAAGATTATTTTCAAGTCCACCTCTGTCTGGGTGTATCTGCCTGTCCCACCAACTGTGACAGACTGTGGACATTCCAAATCATTTCCATTAAATGTTGTTATTCAATGTGATCTAGGAAACATATCTTTTCTGTAGTTGCCCCTGTCCTGTGAAAAACCCAGCATCTTTGGGACAGTGACTGTTAAGTAGCAAATGTCAATGAAGGCTAGATGACTGAGAAAGAAGAACATAGGAGTGTGAAGGCCACGTTCAGTTCTAATTATCAGTATGATCAAAAGTTTTCCTAATGCTATTACTGGATATATAATTAGAATCAAAAAGAATAGAAGCAACTGTATTTCTGGATTACTTGAAAGTCCCAAGAGTATAAATTCTGTAGTCATGGTTTGATTTTCCATTGAGAATTGACAAACAACAATAAAGTCTACCTGAGGAGGAAAAATATTAATATATTTTAAATATGTATATGAATATTTAATACATAAAATATATATTTGCTGTTGATATAGTATCTATTAAATTAATTATGATAAGAACATATCTGATAAAAATAAATACTTAGCTATGTACACTGTATTTATGAAGAATATTGACTTTTAGTTAGACTTTGATGCTTAATATACAAGTTGTCAGGTAGAAATCAATGCATATGTTTAACACGTTGTGGAAATGTGATATGTCCTATAACTCTTGGTTACATATTACTTAAAGAACTTGCAACCTCTTAGTAAGATGGAGTCCATATTAAATATGACTTGGGACTATAAAGGGAGCATTACACAAATTCTGCTGATTATTGTGACAATATTGCACATTGTTCCAAACTATATCAATATAATATAACAAATATTATATTGAAATTTCTTGTATATTTTTTAAAGTTTTGGGGAGAGAAACTTTTAAAAAGAATGCTTCAAAAGGGGAGTGACTAATACTTTAAAAAGAGACCTTTTATTTAAAAATGACAGTTTTCATAGTGATTAAGCATACCTTTCCTCTCTAATTATGAATTGTAAATATTTTTTGTCCTTTTTATTAGGCTGCCTTTTTAGATTTCAGTAAAAAAAAGAAAAAGAAAAATGGAATTATATTGCTATTTTTTAAAGATGTACTTCAAAGTTTCTTTGATATTAACCAGCAAGAGTAAAATTGAAATGACCACAAGACTGAAATTATTGCTACTATTTTTTAAATTTTTCTCTACATATCAGCAAATATTCTAAGCCATTATGTCATAAACTATCTAATTTTCTTTTTAGGAGTTTGTCAGAAAAAAAACAAAGTCCAATCCATTTCCTCATCAAAATTGAAGACAAGTTATAGTTTTTAACTAAATTTAAACTAAATTTTAACTAAAGATGTCTAGTATTAGTTATGGTTAAACAGTTTACAGAATCAGCATGTTGCACCCAACAATTTGGGCCCTCATTTTACCCACCTTTGGAAAGATGGAAAACTGAGTCAACCTTGAACTGGTAAGATTCAAACTGCCAAATTGCAGGCAGCCAGCAGCCAGAAGCCATCCAGCAGCCTGCAGGACTGCACTGTAACCACTGCACCACCATGACTCTTTAAATAAGTTTTAAAATATTATGGTAAAAAAGTAATTTTACCATAATCAAAATAATCATTTAAATCAGGGGTCCCCAACCACTGGTCCCCATACTGGTACCGGTCCGTGGATCATTTTGTACCGGGCCGCAAAGCTTGGGTGCCGCCATCTTGTTTCAACGGTGCTTCTGGGTTTTCATTTGCTTCTGGGTTTTTGGTTGGAAAGTGCTTTCAGGTTTTCAGTTGGAAAGTGGCATTTGGGTGCTGAAGGAATCCTTGCGCCTTAGTTTCGACGAAGAGGGGCGGTGGCTTCGAACAAAGAGCCGTCCCAATGGCGGTGGAGTCTCGCGTTACTCAGGTACCGGTCCATGAAAGAATGAATAATCGTGATAATCATAATAATAGTCCCTGGTACAAAAAAGGTTGGGGACCACTGATTTAAATGACATAGTGAATTAACACTATGCTTTAAAAGTAACTTTAAAAATAAACCTTAGGCTCACCTCTAATTTTTAGGATATGATTAACCAACTAATTTTAAAACTATCCAGTTATTTCCTGATTTCACTACTTTAGTAAAGCCCATGTCACACTGAACCAGCGGATGCAAAGAGGATGTAAAACGGACAAAAAACCTTGCCATCCGTTGGTTAACACGATGTATCCGTTCTGTACTCACTGCCTCCGTTTCGCTTCCTCTCTATCCGTCCAGCATCCATTTATGGACGTTTCATCCGCTCCAAAAGTTTTGGGCTGCCTAAAACTTTTGCGCGGAAAATGTATCCAGTTCGTCCGTTCTGCATCTGCTACGCATCCGCTAGGCATCCATTACGCATCCGCTACACATCCGCTGTATCCACTAGGCATCCGTTGCGCATCCGCGCAACTCCATCCGCCCGGACGTAGGGAGGAAGCGGAACGGACACAGAACGGATGCAGAACGGATTCCTAGCGGATGCAGCATGGAAACAAAGCATTTAAATAGGAAAAAACGTTCACAGAGGGGACCTATCTCAGATATTAAAGATGTCTAGAGGATACCTACAAGATGCCTAGAGGATGCCCAGCAGAAAACCAATACTGCCTATAAAAAGGGGGAGCAACTCGCCTGCATTGCACTTTCAGAACAGCAGCCTAGCGGTGAAGACCTCTGCAGCCTTCATCTGGCTCTTCCTCTCCCACAGCATCCAGTCATGTCCATCGTGGATTGTAACAAAGTCCTTTCGGCAGACACCATCATTCTGCAACAGTGCGAAGCCATCTGCAGGCTCTGTGAACACTACTGCGAGAAGAAAAGGAGCCACCCAAAAAGAGTCTGGGTCCAAAAATGGTTCACCAGAAGAGCAGAGGATGGACTGTACAACAAGCTAATGGTGGAGCTCAGGAGCGAAGACCCTCGGGCGTTCCAGAACTTCATGAGGATGCCTCCAGCCATGTTTGACGAAGTTGTGCAGCGGCTGAGACCCACGTTGACCAAGGCAAACACCAGCTTCCGGCCCAGCCAGGAACCTGGGCTCAAGGTGGCACTCACTCTGCGCCACCTGGCCTCAGGGACCTACTACAGGAGCATGCAGTACGGCTGGAGAATGACATCCCACACCATCAGCATTGTGGTCAGAGAAGTGGTGCAGGCCATCATCGAAGAATACCAGGAGAAGCTCCTCCAGTACCCCTCCACTGAAAAGGATGGAAGAAAGTTGCAGAGCAGTGGTATCAGAAGTGGAACTTACCACACACCGTTGGATCCATAGATGGCAAGCACGTGGCCTGCAAAGCTCCAGCCAACTTGGGGTCCACTTATTTCAACTCCAAGGGCTTCTTCAGCATCATCCTCTTCGCCATGGTCGATGCTGACTACAAGTTCATGTACATCGATACTTCAGGCAACGGCTCCTCTTCAGATGCCCAGGTACAGAACGCCAGTCACCTCAAGGAGGGGCTGGAACGCAACCTCATCATGGGCTTCCCAGATCCAGAACCCCTGCCCAACGACAGACAAGATGTGCCCAACTTCATCATGGGGATGACGACTTCTCCCTCACAACCTACCTAATGAAGCCCTACACCTCCAGATTCCTCACCCATGAAGTGAGGATCTTCAACTACAGGCTGTCCAGGGCAAGGCGGGTGGTGGAGAATGCCTTTGGCATCCTGGCCAACAGGTTCCAGGTACTTCTCACCACCATGCAGCATCGCCCAGAGACCGTGAGGAGGATCATGGAAGCTTGCTGCATCCTGCACAATCTCATGCGCACCCGCTACCCAGTCTTACAGAACAGGCTCATGGACCTCCAACAAGCCAATGGGGACATGGAGCCTGGGGAATGGAGGCAAGGGCAAAACCTGATTGACACTGAGGATGTGCAAGGGCCCAACAGAGCCTCACATGAAGTGAAGAAGCAGCGCAACCTCCTGAGACACTGGTGCAAATCCCCAGCTGGAGCAGTGGCAAGACAGGATGGTAGATGCTTAATGGATGCTTCCTTCAGCCTGTCTCATCACATGGTTGAGATTGGGCCATGTATGTTTGGTTCCTACAATGAACAGGGCATTTAATAAAGAGTTGTGTTTATGTTGACATGTGTGGATAATTATTACATTATTATTGATAATAAAGGACCGTAGGTGTGGCACCCGGGAGGGTGGACCATACAGTCCCACTATGCTTGCACTGGAGGTTTATCTATCCCACTGCTATCCTAACCCATCCCACAGCTATTACCCATTCCAAAGGTATCCTAACCCAGCCCAAACTATCCTTACCCATCCCACAAGCATGCAAAAGCTTAAACCATTTCTAAAAGTTTCCAGCAAGATTTTATTAAAAGAAAGAAATGAAACAAGTGTGTGAATCATAAATAGACTTTATTAACAACAAGCTATAAGACAAAAATGAGTCTCTGGCACTCCTCTTGGTCACTCAGTCTCAGGGGTGAAGGGTGCAGGTGCTGTGGAGGTGGCTGGTGCTGAAGTGCTTGTCATCAGCTCCTCCAGAAGCAGAAGCAGCAGAAGCAGCAGAAGCCCCAGCCCCAGAAGAGTGAGCCCGTGCTGCAGAAGCCCCAGCAGAACCAGAGTGAGTGCCAGGGGGTGGGATGGTAGCCCTTTCCCTCTTGCAAAGGCTGGCAGCAGATGGCTGAGGCTTGCTGTGCTTCTGCATGGTTGTGGGTGGCAGGGAGGCTGGCAGGAACCTAGGCAGGCACCAAGGCTGGCGGGGAGGCTGGCACCAAGGCAGGCAGGAAGGCTGGCAGGGAGGCTGGCACCAAGGCTGGCAGGAAGGCTGGCAGGGAGGCAGGCACCAAGGCTGGCAGGAAGGCTGGCAGGCAGGCTTGCAGGTAGGCAGGCACCAAGGCTGGCAGGCAGACATGAACCAAGGCTGGCAGGAAGCAGGCAGCAAGGCTGGCAGGCACACTGGATGGCAGCAAGGCTGGCAGGGAGGCTGGCAGCATGTTTGGCAGGGAGGCTGGCAGCCAGGCTGGCAGGCAGACATGCAGGCAGGGCAGGCAAGGCAGTCGATCTGTCCGGCGGCAGCAAGTCTTTCCTCTGAATGGCCACCTGCTTCCGAGGTGCTCTGTGTTATCCACTCTGGTTATGCAAATTTTCGCCCCTTTTGAGAACGGATAACAGATGGAACATTTTGCTCGTCCGCTGTGTCCTTTTTGCATCAGTTGGCCAGTGTGACATGGGCTTTATCTGTTTCCTTCATATATTAACTTATTCAACTACCATTAAAACCTTTATAAACTGATCTCATGATAGTCTTTTTAAAGAATCAGATTTTGCTCAATTTATTTTTGAAGTGGGAAGCAAAGAATTGCCTTGTGTAAATTTTCCCTTGAAATTTCTTTACCTTTGTGAATTCTCAAAGGAATGTAAAGAAAGCCATACAACAAATAAACTTTGAGCTGGAGGTTTGAGATTCAAAGAAAAAAATGATTCAATTTGAGCTTGGATCTGAATTTTAATGCTATTTTAACATCAGAGGAAAAAAATATCCATGAGAAAATAATTACCAGATTATCATACCTAATAATTGGGGTGCCATCATATGCAGGTAACACATTATCTGTTCTGAGCAAAATGGAGTGTCTGCATTTTGAGTTGACTTTACACTAAAGAATAGCAGAAAAACTGCTCTAAAATAAAGCTTAATAATTATAGGACAAGATACAGAGTGCATTTAGAATAAGATATGACAGGAACACATCTTGGAAAGCAAGATAGTTGTTTCCAACCAAAGGAAGAGATTAGGAACATGCTCTTTACATAACCAAAATTCCTGGCTATTCATCATTACAGAATTTAATACCTCTCCAGTTAGCTCCATTCCTTTCCCATGTTTAACTCTATTGCTTAAGCCCATGTCACACTGCACCAACAGATGGAAAGAGGATGTAAAACAGAGAGAAACACTTGCCATCCGTTGGTAAACGTGATTCATCCGTTCTGTACTCACTGCCTCCGTTTTTCATCCTCTCTATCCGTCCAGCATCCGTCGACTGAGGTTCCATCCGCTCAAAAAGTTTTGAGCTGCTCAAAACTTTTTGAGCCAAAAATGTATCCAACGTGTCCGTTCTGAATCCGCTACACATATGGGGAACATCCGTTCTGCATCCGTCGGCATCTGTTACGCGTCCGCTACATCCTCTAGACATCCGCTGTGCATCCGCACAACTCGCATCCACTCCAGTGGAAAGCAGACACAGAGAGGAAAAGAAATGGATGCGGAACGGACGCGCAGCGTTAGTAGCATGGATGGAGAAAGGATGAAAGCAGATGCAGCTCACAAACAAAGCATTTAAAACAGAAAAAACGTTCGCAGAGGGGACCTATCTCGGATATTAAGGATGTCTAGAGGATGTCTGGAGGATGCAGAAGGACACATAGTGGAAAACCTATATTACCTATAAAAAGGGGGAGCAACTCACATGGATCTCACTTTCAGTCCAGCAGCCCTGCTGTTCAGACCTCTGCAGCCTTCATCTGGCTCTTGCTCTTCCAAAGCATCCAGTCATCTCCACCATGGATTGTAACACACTCCTTTTGGTAGCCACCATTGTTGTGCAACAGTGCGAAACCATCTACAGTCTCTTTCAACTGTTCTATGGGAAGAAAAGGAGGCGGCCAAGAAGTGTCTGGGTCTGAAGATGGATCAGGAGAAGAGCAGAGTACGGACTGTACAACAAGCTGATGGTGGAGCTGAGGAACGAAGACCATTGTGCATTCCAAAATTTCATGAGGATGCCTCCAGCCATGTTTGACGAAGTTGTGGAGCGGCTAAGACCCAGGTTGACCAAGTAGAGCACCAACGTCCGGCCCATCCTTGACCTTGGGCTCAAGGTGGCACTGACTCTGCGCCACCTGGCCTCAGGGACTACCTAGAGGAGCATGCAGTATGGATGGAGGGTGCCAGAAAACACCATCAGCATTGTGGTCAGAGAAGTGGTGCAGGCCATCATCGAAGAATACCTGGAGGAGCTCCTCCAGTGTCCCTCCACTGAAGAAGGCAGGAAGAAAGTTGCAGAGCAGTGGTATTAGAGGTGGAACTTCCCCCACACCGTTGGAGCCATAGATGGCAAGCACGTGGCCTGCAAAGCTCCAGCCAAGTCGGGGTCCACTTATTACAACTACAAGGGCTTCTTCAGAATCGTCCTCTTCGCCATGGTCGATGCTGACTACAAGTTCATGTACATCGATGCTTCAGGCAACGGGTCATCTTCAGATGCCCAGGTATACAACACCAACCTCAAGGAGGGGCTGGAACGCAACCTCATCATGGGCTTCCCAGATACAGACCGCCTGCCCAATGACATGCAAGATGTGCCCTACTTCATCGTGGGGGATGACGCCTTCTCCCTCAGAACCTACCTCATCAAGCCCTACACTTCCAGACTCCTCACCTGTGAAGAGAGGATCTTCAACTATAGGCCTTCCAGGGCAAGGCGGGTGGTGGAGAACACCTTTGGCATCCTGGTCAACAGGTTCCAGGTACTTCTCACCACCATGCATCATCACCCACAGACTGTAAGGAAGATCGTGGAAGCTTGCTGCATCCTGCACAATCTCATGCACACCTGCTACCCAGTCTTGCAGAACAGGCTCGTGGACCTCCAACAAGGGAATGGGGACATGGAGCCTGGGGAATGGAGGCAAGGGCGAAATCTAATAGACACTGAGGATGTGCAAGGCCCCAACAGAACCTCATGTGAAGGGAAGAAGCAGCGCAACCTCGTGAGACACTGGGGCAACTCCCCATCTGGAGCAGTGGAGTGGCAAGACAGGATGATAGATGATTAATGGATGCTTCCTTCAGCCTGTTTCATCACACTGATGAGATTGGGCCATGTATGTTGGGTGGGCCTACAATGAACAGGGCATTTAATAAAGAGTTGTGTTTATGTTGACATGTGTGGATGAATGATTTCATTATTATTGATAATAAAGGGGCATAGGTGTGGCACCTGGGAGGGTGGACCATACAGTCCCACTATGCTTGCACTGGAGGTTTATTTATCCCACAGCTATTACCCATCCCAAAGGTATCCCTTCCCATCCCACAGCTATTACCCATCCCAAAGGTATCCCTGCCCATCCCACAGCTATTACCCATCCCAAAGGTATCCCTGCCCATCCCACTGCTATCCTTACCCATCCCACAAGCATGCAAAGGCTTAAACCATTTCTAAAAGTTTCCACCAAGACTTTATTCACAAAAATAAATGAATCAAGTATGTGAAGCAAAGATAATCTTTATTAATTACAAGCTGTAAAAGAAAAATGACCCAAGTCAAGTATCCAAAGCAAAAATAAAGTCAACAAGTAGCCACCTAGTCTCTGGTACTCTTCTTGGTCACTCGGAGGTGTGCCCAGTCTCAGGGGTGAAGGGTCCAGGTTCTGTGGAGGTGGCTGTTGCTGGAGTGCTGGTCTGAAGCGCCATTGGGGTGCCTGGCCCTGAGAGGACAACAGGGACGGTATGTTGAGGAAGCTCTCAGACAGCTGGCTCAGCCCCGTGATGTTGAGAGCCCCTTCCATTACATGGGGTGTCAGCCCCAGTACTGATGACAGATGTACTGAGGCCAGGGTTGGCTGTGGGGTGGAGGAAGGAGCAGTGTAGTGGGGCTGTGTGGTCTGCAGCTGGGTGAGGACTGGCGTTGATGGCATCTTTGGCATGGGTGGCATCGGTGGCGTGGGTGGCATCAATGGCATCAGTGGAACCGGTGGCATCCAATGTACATGTGCCTGGACTGGGAAGGGCTGCTGCCTGTGCTGCTGGACCTCCTGGTAGCTGTAGCTTTGGTAGCAGAGGGCCTGTGGAAAGGCTTGGAAGGGGAGTGACATCACCTGGGGTGGAGGAGCAGACCTGGACTGGGTGGGAGCACGTTCATCTTGGTCTGGAGGGTTGTGAAGCAGATCGTGCAGCAGTACTGGTGTTCTGCCATTTCCATGAGGGTCTGGTTGACATAGGTGAGGAAGGGCTTGCGGTTGCTGGATGAGGAGTCAGTGTGTACCAGCTGAGAGAGGAGATCTACACTGCTCCTGATGGTGTCTGTTATCTCCAGCAGGACAGTGTGGTTCTGCCCCTCCTGTCTGGCTTTCTGCCTTTCTGTGGAGGTGGAGCTGGGAGTGGATGCAGGTTGGGCTATGGTGGAAGTGCCGTATCCTTTCCCCCACTGCGTCAGGGAGTCCTCCACGCGCTCTGCCACGGGTAGTGCAGCTGTCATGGGGGTCTCCATCGTGGCACACTCCACAGATACCTGCCTGGAAACAGGAGCTGACTCTCTGCCAGAAGAGGATAGGATCTCAGCAGGCTGCCTGAGAGAGAGGGTTGTGAGAGGGGCTGCTCCTCGGTGGCGGATCTCACCCTCCAGGAAGCTGCACTTGGCCATCATGTAGATCTCTCTGTCCGTCAGCTTTACCGCGGCCTGGCCATATTTCTTGAGGTGCAGCTTCCTGTACCAGGTGTGCATGTGCTTACACCAGCCGAGGAGCACCTCGGAAGTATAGCCCAGGCTCTCCGCCTTCTCTCTCCAAGCAGCCTGCTTCCTTTTGGTGTCGCGATAGAGCCTGTGTTCCTTCCGCCATAGATACTCGTTCTCCCTCAGCCATTCGAGCACCTCATCCTCATGTTCCTCTTCTATGTATTGCCTCCTCTCCTGTTCTCGCGTCTGCCTCTTCCTCCCTTTGGCAGGGCCTTCTGGGCCCTCATCAGAAGGGCTTCCAGGTTGTAGGGGCTGCTCCTCCACACCAGCAGCAGCAGCAGCAACAGTAGCAGCAAAAGCAGGACCAGCAGCACCACCACCACCAGCAGCAGCAGCAGCACCAGCACCAGCACCAGCAGGACCAGGAGCACCAGCAGGATCAGGAGCACCAGCAGGACCAGGAGCACCAGCAGGACCAGGAGCATGAGCAGGACTAGGAGCACCAGCAGGACCATCAGGACGAGGAACAGCACCAGCAGAGTAAGCACCAGCAGAAGCACCAGCACCAGGAGCAGCGCCAGCAGAGTAAGCCCAGCAGAAGCACCACCGCCA
>BLBF01000064.1:3088758-3111849 GCA_015471245.1 Laticauda colubrina | reverse complement strand
TAAGCACCAGCAGAAGCACCACTGCCATAAGCAGCATCAGCAGAAGCTCCAGCCCCAGAAGAATGAGCCCGGGCTGCAGAAGCCCCAGCAGAAGCAGAGTGAGGGGCAGGGGGTGGGAGGGTGGCACTGTCCCCCTTGCCTGGGCTGGCAGCAGATGGCAAAGGCTTTCTCTTCTTCCCCATGATTTTGTGGGGTTGCTGGCTGTCTGGCTGTCTGGCTGGCAGGCAGGCATGCTGGCAGGCAGGCTGGAGAGCTGTGTCTGGAAGCAGGTCTTTCCTCTGAATGGTGACCTGCTTCGGAGCTGCTTCCCTTTATATCCACGGGGCTGATGCAATGCATCCTTCCCGCATGCGCAGTGAATGCTAGCATCCGCTAGCCGTCCGCTAGGCTTCCGCTAGGCATCCGCTCGACTTCCGCTGTGCATCTGCTTCATCCGCTCGGCGTCTGCTCTGCATCCGCTCTGCATCCGCTCTTTCCATTCCACGTCCGCTTTGCTGCGCTCCCCCGGAAGCCTTGTGGATGTGCCATCTGCTCCCATCCGCTTCCATCTGCTAGGTTTCTGTGGAGCATCCGCTTTCCCTCTGCCCTACGTCCTCCCCCCGTCTGTTCCTTTCCGTGTTGTCTGCTCTGGTAATGCAAATTTGGTGCACTTTTGAGAGCGGATAACAATGGTTGGAACATTTTTCTCATCCGCTGTGTCCTTTTTACAAACGTTTTGCATCCGTCGGCCAGTGTGACAGGGCCTTTAGTTCACAGCATGACTTAGGATAGTGATGGCTAACCTTTTTTGGACCAGTGCCCAAAGTGCATGTGTGCATCCCCAAATGCAATATGTGTGCATCCCTGTGGATGCCCCCTCCTCTGCACATGTGTCCCATCCCATGCATGTGCCCTGCCCTCTGCACATGCACCTCTTTGTGCATGTACATGCATCCCCCTGCATACACCCAGCCCCCCCCCCCCCACACACACACATAGCAGAAGCCAAAGACCAGCTGGCTGGCAGGAGGTGTGCATGCACAACAGAGCTGAGCTGGGACAACAGCTCACATGCCCACAGTATCTTATCATGACCATATTA
This sequence comes from Laticauda colubrina, assembly GCA_015471245.1. Taxonomy (NCBI): domain Eukaryota; kingdom Metazoa; phylum Chordata; class Lepidosauria; order Squamata; family Elapidae; genus Laticauda; species Laticauda colubrina. Next base: position 3,110,768 of record BLBF01000064.1, on the reverse strand, counting down.
TTCTCTAGTTTCCTTGGTATTCTTCAAGTTACTCCTTATTGCATATATTGTTATCTCTCCAAGTAATAATGGTGTCAGTGCTCTGACAGTTACCCCTATTTAAATCATGAATCTCTACTTCCAGAAGTTAAAGCCAACTTCCAGAACTTAAAGAAGATTTATTAGGAGTAAACATGCTGGCGCTACCTAGATGTAGCCAATTATGAGACACGTCATTCATTGTCACCCTTGATCCTGGTTTTCTCCAACTCCCTGAGTGTATCATAATTTATATTTTTCAATGGGACACATCCATAGCCAAGAGACATCAATCATGTCGGACATCAAAATTCTGATTAGAATTTTGCAAGGCAGAAATTTTGGTCATCTAGAAACTATCTTTGGAAACTTTTATGGAATGAAAGCTGCCAGCTGCTCTCCCCTCCGTTTCTGGCAACTCTAAAGGACCATAGAAATATTTTATGAGTTGACATTCAGCTTCCCTCCTGTACAACACAAAATAAAAACAAATTTATTGCAGGTCTAGGACATAAGGTTGTGAACCCCCAGGCTTGAATGGGTTTTCTGCATGGAACTTTATCACAGGGCGATCGACTTGGACATCTCTACTCTATACCAAAGATGCATCTGATAAGGGGTAGCCCTTCCACTTGATCAAATATTGGAATTGTCTCCTGTGCCACCTCAAATTGAGGATTTGCTGCACCTCATAATGGGTTTGGTCTCCTATGACCATGGATTCTGGGGGCTCATGAGATAAAGCCTTGGGGTCAATCCAACCATGGCTTTTAAGAGGCTACTATAAAATACCAGGTATATTTTCCCTAACAATTGGGGCAACTTCAGTTGCACCTTGACTGGGTTGATGACGTTTATTATGGGGAATGGCCCCATGGGGAATGGCCCCATGAATGTTGGCCCCAATTTCTTGCTAGGGAGTCTTAACCTCAGGTACCTCTTGTGGGGCAGTTGTGGGGCTCAGTGTTTGTCTTCCTGTCTCTTATAGCTCTGTGCCACTTTTGCCAGTGCTTTTTTTACATTCTTCCAAATTGCTTTAAGTGTTGACATCCAATCGGTCAGGTTGACTGAGGAGGGGGGATCCCTTGGATATTCAGGCACTGGGACAAAGTCCATATCACTTACTACTTTGAAGGGGATTAGTCCCCTGCATTATTGTATGTGACCTCCTCAAAAGGCAGGTGGTCCACCCAATTGGATTGCTGATGATACTGCTACTGCTCAGCTACTGCTCTATCATGGAATTCAATCTCTGCTCCCCCATTGGTACTTGGATGAAAAGCTGAGCTAATGCCCTGGGATGACCCAATAGTCCATAGGAACTCCCTCCAAAATTTGGCTGTGAACTGGACTCCTCTGTTTGAGATAATTCTCTGATATTTCATGCAGGTGGTAGATGTGTCAGGGCTCTGACAATTACCCACATTTAAATCATCAGTTTCTAGCCAACTTCCAGAACTTAAAGAAGATTTATTAGGAGTAAACATGCCGGTGCTGCCTAGGTGTAGCCAACTCTAAGGCACATAATTCATTGTCATCCTTGACCCTGTTTTTCCCCACCCCTTGGGTGTATCATCATTCACATCTATAGCCAAGAGTTATATTCTCCAGGTACAATTTTGCATGGCAGAAATTTTGATCATCTAGAAGTCCATCACATGACCCAATGAAATCTTCATCCCAGCTGGAGACATCCCCCCAGTCACTCCCTCCAGGTGAAGGGAGACATGTCCTTGACTATCTGTGAAAGAATGTTGTTGTATCTAGTCCTCTACCTCACTATGAAATCCCCCCTCCCAAATTCCCAGGCACTGAATGTGGCAGCCTTGGAACTTCCAAGTAAAAATTGGCTTCCCAAGTCTGACACATACATACGGTTGAGGGAATTGAGTATGTCTGGATTAATGAAAAGGACTAGGAGTAATATGATAGCAGTATTCTGATATCTAAGGGACTGTCACAAAGAAGAAAGGGTCAACCTATTCTCCAAAGCATGAAAAGGCAGGACAAGAAGCAATGACAAATTTCTTGATAATTAGAACAATTAATGAGTGGAGTGACTTGCATGCAGAAGTGCTGGATGGTCCAACACTGGAGATTTAAAAAAAAGAGATTGGACAGCCATTTGTTTGAAATGATATAAGCATTCCTGCTTGAGCAGGGGTTGGATTACCAAAGGCCCTTTCAACCCTGTTATTACTGTTGGAAGTTATAATCCACCCGTCTCTTAGAAAAATGAAATATTTTAGGATATACTAAAAAGGCAGAATATTTCCCCCTAAAAGAGAAGTAGAAACTCAGAGAGATAGAAATTCAGCCCCATCCCCTTTGTTAATGGGCCATTAAGGCCTGGGCCAGTCTATTTTACACAACAAAGATCCACTCCAGATAGAGCCATAATAGGAATTGCCAAAAGTTCCTTCATTACACTACATCCAGCAAGGCTCATCCAAGCGTTGGACTCAGGATAGCCTACAGGAGTTGCCCCTGAATGGCCCCATGGGAGTCTGACAACCAATCAGAATACAAGCACAATTTCAAATCCCAACAGAGAGCATAAAACCAGGGACTCTCAGCATTTCTTTCTTTTTTCTTCACCCAAGAGCTCCAAGGCATATGATCCTGTCCACCATTAAACCTTTCCAAGCAACTTCCATGAATCCAGTATCTTTTTCCCCAATTGGAACTGAGCCCAGAAGGATATTTCTTCCAACATTACCATCTTATTTGTGAGTGGTTGCTAGCTGGGGTATTTATTGAACTACATGTATTATCAAAAGATTTTTGAAAACTTTTGGGGAAATGACAGTTAAATAGAAAATACCAACAAAGGCTAAATTACTGATTTTTTATAACTTTCTCTTTGAATAACATTCATAACTTCATTTTTCCTGATAATATGATAATTTATAAAAATGTGAAAAATAGAGCAAACTGTAGGTGTGGATCAGTGTCAATTCACAGGAATACAAATTCTGACTGTAATATTTGGTTATCTATATTGAATTAATGCCTGTGTTACTGACAGAAATAACTGTAATTATAACTAAACACATATACACACCCACATAAATGTTCATTACGATAGATACATTGAGTTCATTTCTTTCCTTCATATTCCCCAAAATTAAGACATATAATATACTGCCCCATCAGCTGTGAGAAAAAAAAAGAATCAACCTACATAGAGAAGAACAAAAGGCACTCACCAACCTGAGGAAAGACAGCAACATAGTCATTCTCCCAGCAGACAAAGGCAACACCACAGTCGTAATGAACACATCGGACTACCACTCCAAACTATCCAACCTACTCCAAGACCCGGCTTACAAACCTCTGAATACTGACCCCATGACCTACTAGAAAAAAACCACCAAAATAAAAGTGTCTCCCATCAGTGAAGAGATCCAGCAGAGAATCATCCCCAGAGAAAAATCATCTATCATGCCCTAAGCTCTATGACCTCCCCAAGATACACAAAGAAGGAATACCACTCAGACCCATAGTCAGCTCCATAGGCTAACCTCTACAGAATCTTGCCAAATTTCTCGCCAAAAAATTCTAGCCCTACATAGGATCCATCACCTCACACATACAAAACTCCTTCCACTTCATAGAAACAATAAAGAAACAAAACCTACAACCCAGTGACCTACTTGTGAGCTTCGATGTCAAAACCCTCTTCACCCAAGTACCCATCAAAGAAGCCTTGACAGCTATCCAAAACAAATACACCCCCCCCAAACACATCCTAGATCTGACCAACCACTGCCTAAAGGCCCTGTCACACTGGCCAAGGGAAGCAAAACGTTTGTAAAAAGGACACAGCGGACGAGAAAAATGTTCCATCCATTGTTATCTGCTCTCAAAAGGGGCAAAAATTTGCATAACCAGAGCGAACAACACGGAAAGGGACGGACTGGGGGAGGACGTAGGGCGGATGGAAAGCAGATGCTCCATGAAAGCCTCGTGGATGGAAGCGGATGGGAGCGGATGGCTTCCGGGGGACCTCAGCAAAGCGGACGTGGAACAGATACAGTGGAAGCAGAGTGGACGCCGAGCAGATGAAGCGGATGCAGAGTGGAAGCCTAGCGGATGCCTAGCAGATGCCTAGTGGATGCCTAGTGGATGCCTAGCGGATGCCTAGCGGATGCCTAGTGTTCACTCCGCATGCGGGGAGGATGCATTGCATCAGCCCCGTGGATATAAAGGGAAGCAGCTCCCAAGCAGGTCACCATTCAGAGGAAAGACCTGCTTCCAGACACAGCTTGCCTGCCAGCAAGACAGCCAGACAGCCAACAACCATGGGGAAGAAGAGAAAGCCTGTGGCATCTGCTGCCAGCCCTGGCAAGAGGGACAGGGCCACCCTCCTGCCCGCTGGCCCTCACTCTGCTTCTGCTGGGGCTTCTGCTGCCCGGCCTCAATCTTCTGGTGCTGGGGCTTCTGCTGATGCTGCTTCTGGAGGTGATGCTTCTGCTGGTGCTTACTCTGCTGGCACTGCTCCTGGTGCTGGTGCTTCTGCTGGTGCTTACTCTGCTGGCACTGCTCCTGGTCCTGCTGGTCCTGCTGGTGCTGGTGCTGCTGCGGCTGCTGCTGCTGCTGCTGCTGCTGCTGGTCCTGCTTTTGCTGCTACTGTTGTTGTTGCTTCTGCTGGTGGTGGTGTGGAGGAGCAGCCCCTACAACATGGAAGCCACTCTGATGAGGGCACAGAAGGCCCTGCCAAAGGGAGGAAGAGGCAGAGGCAAGAACGGGAGAGGAGGCAATACAACATAGAAGAGGAAAATGAGGATGAGGTGCTGGAGTGGCTGAGAGAGAACGAGTATCTATGGCGGAAGGGGCACAGGCTCTATCGCGACACCAAAAGGAAGCAGGCTGCTTGGAGAGAGAAGGCGGAGAGCCTGGGCTACACTTCGGAGGTGCTCCTCGGCTGGTGGAAGCACATGCACACCTGGTACGGGAAGCTGCACCTCAAGAAATCTGGCCAGGCCGCGGTCAAGCTGACGGACAGAGAGACCTGCGTGATGGTCAAGTGCAGTTTCCTGGAGGGTGAGATCCGCCACCAAGGAGCAGCCCCTCTCACAACCCTCTCTCTCCGGCAGCCTGCTGAGAGCCAGTCCACTTCCAGCCGAGAGTCAGCTCCTGTCTCCAGGCAGGTATCTGTGGAGCGTGCCATGACGGAGACCCCCCCCGACAGCTGTACTACCCATGGCAGAGCACGTGGAGGACCCCCTGATGCAGTGGGAGAAAGGATACGGCACTTCCACCACAGCCCAACCCGCATCCACCCCCAGCTCCACCTCCACAGAAAGGCAGAGAGGCAAACCAGAGGGACAGAGCCACACTGTCCTGCTGGAGATCAGGGACACCATCAGGAGCAGCGCAGATCTCCTCTCTCAGCTGCTGCACACCAACGCCCCATCCTCCAACCGAAAGCCCTTCCTCACCTATATCAACCAGACCCTCATGCACATGGCAGAACCCCAGTACCAGGTGGTAAAGGAAAGGATCACCAATCTTCTTCACAACCAGGCACATGTACATCGGATGCCACCGGTTCCACTGATGCCATTGATGCCACCCATGCCACTGATGCCAGCCATGCCACAGATGCCACCCACGCCAGCCCTCACCCAGTTGCAGACCAGACAGCCCCACTACACTGCTCCTTCTTCCACCCCACAGCCAAGCCCAGCCTCAGTACATCTGCCATCGGTATTGGGGCTGAAACCCCATGTCATAAAGGAAGGGGCTCCAACATCACGGGGCTGAGCCAGCTGTCTGAGAGCTTCTTGGGGCCAGGCACCCCAGTGGTGCTTCAGACCAGCACTCCAGCAGCAGCCACCTCCACAGCACCTGGACCCTTCACCCCTGAGACTGGGCACACCTCCGAGTAACCAAGAAGAGTGCCAGAGACTGGGTGGTTACCTGTTGACTTTATTTTTGCTTTGGACACTTGAGTTGGGTCATCTTTCTTTTACAGCTTGTTATTAATAAAGATTATCTTTGCTTCACACACTTGCTCCATTTATTTTTGTGAATAAAGTCTTGGTGGAAACTTTTAGAAATGGTTTAAGCCTTTGAATGCTTGTGGGATGGGTAAGGATAGCAGTGGGATGGGCAGGGATACCTTTGGCATGGGTAATAGCTGTGGGATGGGCAGGGATACCTGTGGGATGGGTAATAGCTGTGGGATAGATAAACCTCCAGTGCAAGCATAGTGGGCCTGTATAGTCCACCCTCCCAGGTGCCACACCTATGGCCCTTTATTATCAGTAACAATATAATCAATCATCCACACATGTCAACATAAACACAACTCTTTATTAAATGCCCTGTTCATTGTAGGCCCACCCAACATACATGGCCCAATCTCATCAGTGTGATGAGACAGGCTGAAGGAAGCATCCATTAATCATCTATCATCCTGTCTTGCCACTCCACTGCTCCAGCTGGGGAGTTGCCCCAGTGTCTCAGGAGGTTGCGCTGCTTCTTCCCTTCACGTGAGGCTCTGTTTGGGCCTAGTATCTATCAAGTTTTGCCCTTGCCTCCATTCACCAGGCTCCGTGTTCCCATTGCCTTGTTGGAGGTCCACGAGCCTGTTCTGCAAGACTGGGTAGTGGGTGCTCATGAGATTGTGCAGGATGCAGCAAGCTTCCATGATCCTCCTCACAGTCTGTGGGAGATGCTGCATGGTGGTGAGAAGTACCTGGAACCTGTTGGCCAGGATGCCAAAGGCATTCTCTACCCCCCCGCCTTGCCCTGGACAGCCAGTAATTGAAGATCCTCTCTTCACGGGTGAGGCATCTGGAAGTGTAGGGCTTCATGAGGTAGGTTCTGAGGGAGAAGGCATCATCCCCCATGATGAAGTAGGGCACATCTTGCGTGTCATTGGGCAGGGGGTCTGGATCTGGGAAGCCCATGATGAGATTGCGTTCTAGCCCCTCCTTGAGATCACTGGCATTGTATACCTAGGCATCTGACCCATTGCCTGAAGCATTGATGTACATGAACTTGTAGTCAGCATCGACCATGGCGAAGAGGATGATGCTGAAGAAGCCCTTGTAGTTGAAATTAGTGGACCCCGACTTGGCTGGAGCTTTGCAAGCCACATGCTTGCCATCTATGGCTCCAACGGTGTGGGGGAAGTTCCACCTCTGATACCACTACTCTGCAACTTTCTTCCAGCCTTCTTCAGTAGAGGGGCACTGGAGGAGCTCCTCCAGGTATTCTTCAATGATGGCCTGCACCGCTTCTCTGACCCCAATGCTGATGGTGTTGTGTGGCATTCTCCAGGCGTACTGCATGCTCCTGTAGGTGGTCCCTGAGCCAAGGTGCCACAGAGTAAGTGCCACTTTGAGCCCAGGGTCCAGGCTGGGCCAGAAGTTGGTGCTCTGCTTGGTCAACCTGGGTTTCAGCCACTCCACAACTTCGTCAAACATGGCTGGAAACATTCTCATGAAGTTCTGGAATGCACGAGGGTCTTCGTTCCTCAGCTCCACCATCAGCTTGTTGTACAGTCCATTCTCTGCTCTTCTCCCGATCCATCTTCGGACCCAGACGCTTCTTGGCCACCTCCTTTTCTTCCTGTAGAACAGTTGAAAGAGCCTATAGATGGCTTCACACTGTTGCAGAACGATGGTGGCTACCAAAAGGAGTGTGTTACAATCCATGGTGGACATCAATGGATGCTTTGGAAGAGCAAGAGCAAGATGAAGGCTGCAGAGGTCTGCACAGCAGGGCTGCTGGACTGAAAGTGAGATGCAGGCTAGTTGCTCCCCCTTTTTATAGGCAGTATAGGTTTTCCACTAGGTGTCCTTTTGCATCCTCTAGGCTTCCTCTAGACATCCTTAATATCTGAGATAGGTCCCCTCTGCGAACGTTTTTTCCATTTTAAAAGCTTTATATGCTAGCTGCATCCGCTTTCATCCTTTCTCCGTCCATGCTACTAATGCTGCACGTCCGTTCCACGTCCATTTCACTTCCTCCCTGTGTCCGCTTTCCGCTGGAGCGGATTTGAGTTGTGCGGATGTGCAGCGGATAGCTAGCATATATAGCGGATGCGTAATGGATGACAACGGATGCAGAACGGATGTTCCCCGTATGCGTTGTGGATGCAGAACAGACGCATTGGATACATTTTCCGCTTATAAAGTTTTGAGCAGCTCAAAACTTTTTGAGTGGATGGAACCTCAGTCGACGGATGCTGGACGGATAGAGAGGATGAAAAACGGAGGCAGTGAGTACAGAACGGATGAATCGTGTTAACCAACGGATGGCAAGTGTTTTTCTCCATTTTACATCCTCTTTCCATCTGTTGGTGCAGTGTGACAGGGGCTTAAACAACACATACTTCATCCACAATGGACAGAGATACAAACAGATAGAAGGAGCACCCATGGGATTACCCCTCACCCATCATCACTTATCATCACTATACATGGAACAATTTGAAAACAACACTCTAGACAAATCCAAACACAAACACAAACTCTGGCTCAGATATGTAGATGACACTTTCATAATTTGACCACATGAGAAAGAAAAACTGGACAACTTCCTCACACATTTTAACAACCTATACCCCAAAATACAATTCAACATGGAAACAGAAACCAGCAACCAACTTCCTTTCCTGGATGTCCTAATTTACAAAAAAACCAATGGCTCCCTAGGACACACCATTGACCGGAAAAAAACACACACCAACCGCTACCTAAATGCACAATCCCATCACCACCCTGCACAGATCAACTCTGTAGCCAAGACCCTCATCTCCAGAACCAAATGCCTAGCTGACAAAGAACACCTGAGAACACTAACTAACTAACACATATTAATTTCCAACGGATTCCAAAGAAATACTATCACCAATCTAATCCGAAAAGAGATACACCCTAAACAGCAAGACACAGACCAAGACAACGGTATTGCACTCCTCCTCTACATCAAAGGCACCACAGACAAAATCAGCAAAATTCTCCACAAACACAATATCAGGATAGCCTTCAGCACTGACCAAAAAATAGCAAACATCCTAAGAAACTCCAAAGACAAGATCAAGCTAGAAAACCAAGGAGTTTATAAAATACCATGCAACAATTGCCCAGCCACATACATTGGACAAACCAACAGGAGAATAAATGCAAGCATTGCAGAACACAAAAATGCAGTCAGAAGACCCACATACAAACTCAATACAGAAGCCTGATGATGGCAGATGAGATTCTGCTGAAACGTTGCTACAACTTTAACAGAACTACAATGACGTGGGATAATACCCGAAGGAAGCTAAACAGCACACATGTAAGTACCCGCGAAAGCCTAAGAAAACAAATATCTGACCTCTACGGGGAGGAAATAAACAGCCAGATCAAAAGCTATGAGAAGCTGGAAGTTAAAAGAGCAGGAATACTACATGACCTAAAATTCCTATGCAGCTGCAGAGACAACAGTGTAACACCAACCTGCTTCAAATTAACATTTCACAAGAACACAGCAGCTATCAAACGTATCCTGAAAAGGATAGAGATATCTCTACTCAGAAATGAAGTTCACAGTAAAAGATTCCAATTAGATCAGTTAAACAAAGATTTGCTAGCACAACACCTGGAATTGAGCAGCAAAATCCACCCTCTACTTTGGGATAAGATCAAACAACTTACAACTTGGAGAGCTGAAACTGAAAATACTTATAAAAATGATAAACTCTAAAAAAAAACTGAAAAAATTAGAAAATGACAAGAAAATTCCCAATAACCCACCACAACACTTGAAACAACTAGTATACAACGTTTCCAACTGAGAACTCAACAAAACAGAAACAGATGTCCTATCCAAAGGATTCAATTAGGCCATAGCACCCAAAAAAATCCCAACAGAATCCATCATATATGCAGTAGAATCCAGCCTAACCAAATTAAATACAGATGAAGCTGACAGAATAAGACACCAGGTTACTCACATCTTATGCACAACGAAACCACCAAAAAATAATTTGCAAAAAGATGAATTCAGAGCATTACAAACCCTGAAAAATGATAATAGTATAATAATACTCCCAGCAGACAAAGGAAATGCCACAGTAGTAATGGACAGAAAAGACTATGAAACAAAATTGACAGACCTACTCCAAGACTCCACATACATACCCACACACATACCCGAAGGAAGCTAAACAGCACATATATATATATAAATATATATTTGTTTTTTTAAGTTATCGCGGGTACTTACATGTGTGCTGTTCAGCTTCCTTCGGGTATTATCCCACGTCATTAAATATATATATATATATATATATTTAAAAGAAGTACATTATACAGATTGCTTTATCCTCTTACAGCCTCCAGATAGATTAACCTTTGCTATTCCCATGGGCTCAGCTCTCAAGACTTTTAGGGACTCTCTAAATCTTAAATAGTGGGAAATTAGCAAAAAAAAATAACTTCAATAAACAAGAAATGTCCAAAAGATCACTTTTTCATTGACAGAAATCAAACATATGGATACAGGTTTGGGTTTGTTCTAAATGACATTAGAAAACATTTAATAAAGGTACTATATGAAAATAACTGGAGAGGATGGAACTGATTTGATATTTCTCAGCAGTATTTTAAGGCCTGGTCCCACTGGCCGACGGATGCAAAACGTATGCATAAAGGATACAGTGGACGAGCAAAATTTCGGGGGTAGCTCCATCCGTTGTCATCCGTTGTCATTCGGGGGTAGTATGTAGCGGGGGTGTTAAACGATGTTCATCGGAAGCCTAGCGGATGATAGCGGATGGAAGGGATGACACCTCTGAAGGGGTTACGAGAGATAATTGCAAAGTGGACGCATAGCGGATGAAGCGGATGAATCACGTACACCTAAAGGAGAGAAAGGGGATGCCGCACAGAAATCGGATATTGGATGTATATCGGATGCAAACCGTTCACTTTGTATCCTTTTTATTTCCATGCTACTAATGATGCATAGACATTCCATGTACCTTTTCTTTCTTCCCTCTTTCCATTTTCATCTGCAGCAGATGTGAATTGCGAGGATGCCCAGAGGATGCAGGTGTTTAACAGATGATAATGGACATAGAACATTTGTTGCTCATATGTCGTGGATTTTCATCGTACACGGCGGAAAGTTCATCTGTTCACAAAGTTTTGTGCAGCTCAAAACTTCTTGTGCAGATGAAATAGCAGTGGATGGATGCTCGACAGATAGAGCGTATGAAACATGCAATGTATGTATTAACTCTTAACTCATTTATGCAATGAATACACAATGGATGCATAGCGTTTTCCAACAAATGGCAAGCTTTTTAAAATGTTTTACATCCTCTTTGCATCCGTAAGTGCAGTGGGACCAGGCCTTAATAAGGCTATATGGAAATTTTGCCTATGTTTCTTAAACTGTTTCTAATAACTACTTTAAGTTCTTTGTTTTTGAGGCTATATTTGATTGGGTTCAGAATATGTGTTAATACAGTGTATTGGACAAAGATAACTTTTTCCAGATCTGTAGAAGATTTAAAATTTGGTTTCAGATATTGGAAAACAACTGGAAATAAACATGCAAACTGTAATGAGATGTGAACTGCTTGTGGAGAAGGCTTTGTTCCTGCGTTTTGCTGAGTGAATTTGCAAAACAGAAGAAATAATATAAATTAAAGACAGAACAATAAGAAACAAGGGTGAAAAATAAAAATAATGCTTGTGACAATCAACAACGTATAATTATTAAAAGTCTGGCTACATGACAAGCTCAAGATCAAGGAAGTTCACAGGTGTAGTGATTCACTGAAGGGATTAAAAAAAAAAACCTCTCAAATGTTTCAAAGGTAAAGTATTGATCAAAGCAGTTAAGAATCTCATTCTGCAGAATCTTCCCACCAACTGTCTGAGTATTTGTTTTCTCATAATTGTTGAATAATGTAATATAATAACGTAATATAATAATGTAGCAGGTTGCATATTGCAAAATAGTGATCATATGCCATTACTGAAAGCAGAGAAAAATCTACACAAGCAAAATCAATGATGGAAAAGATTTGCACAATGCATCTTACCAATGCATCTTTTTGGTTTCCTATACATTTTGCCATCATCTTTGGGACAGTGACTGTTGATAGCAAATGTCAACGAAGGCTAGATGACCAGAAAGAAGAACATAAGAGTAAAAGCCATGTTCAGTCCTAATTATCAATATTATCAAAATGTTTCCTAATACTGTTATTGTGTATATGATTAAAAATATAAAGAAAAGAATCATATGCATTTCAGGATTACTTGAAAGTCCCAAGAGTATACATTCTATAATGATGGTTTAATTTTCCATCAACAATTCCTCAACATCTGTAAGGCTTACAAATGTGAAAAAACATGAATAGATATTTGATATAATTTGTTCAACTGTTATAACATATGTTGAAATTACTATATATTATTTATTTAAAGTGTATTCTGCAGTGAAAGACTGATTTTTAGACTTTTTTTAATATTGAGAAATTGAGAAAGTCATCATAGAGAATTTAATATAAGAAAATAAATGAGTACTTCTCTTATTTAATAAAATATAATAATTTAGAAGAATATTGTTATGGTTTTGTCTAATACAGAGTTTATGAAATCCTATAACTAAGATTAATAATAATAAAACATTTTCTTCTCTAAAAATGGCTCATTTATGTTAAAATAAATAAATTAGTTTGTGAATAACTTCCTTCATCTCTTTATTTTTCTGGCTGTAGATAACTGAGTTGAACATAGGTATAGAAATGCTATATTCAGAGATGGGATTCTACCGGTTCTCACCTATTCTCTAGAACCAGTTGTTAACATTCTAAGTAGTTCAGAGAACCAGTTGTTAGAAGAAATTACTGGCCTTATCCTGGAAGGAAGGCAGGAAGGAAACATTCTGGTGTTGCTTACAGAAACTGCCTCTCTGTTAACCCTTATTACATTCTTGGCAGGACTAGACTTCCTGTCTCAGGAACTTCTCTAGAGTTTTTTTCCCTTCCTTTGCTTGTGAGGAGTGACCATTCAAAGTTACAATGGCACTGAAAAATTTGATTTATGACCATTTTTCACATTTATAACTGTTGCAGCATCCCTACAGTCGTGAAAGGCCAGGTGAGGAGATGCATGTCTCAATGTGATATTGAGTTGGTCACACCCAGCCAATAACATGACCACCAAGCCATGTCCACCCAGTCACATGACCACCAAGCCATGCCCACCAACTAAACCACACCTACAGAACCGGTTGTTAAAAAAATTGAATCCCACCCCTGGCTATATTGGATTGAAAATCTTGATACAAATGAATGAGGATGATGAATTTGGTAGGAACGGTGTATGTAGAATAAAGCTACAACAATAAGATGAGAATTGAAGGTAGAAAATGCTTTATTTCTGTCTTCTGCTGGGTAAATATTCAAGATGTTGACAATCATGTAAATGTAGGAAACAAAGTGAGTAAGAAGGAGATAACATTAAAGAGAAAACCAAAAAAATATATGATATAATTGGAACATTCCTCATCACAAGACAGCAGCAAGGGGAAAACTATTTCATAGCTGTAATGTTTATTTGATTGTTCCTTCAAACACATAATTTTGCCAAAGGGGCTATTTTTGCTGCCATACAAGAAATTCATAGCTCAAGCTCCATCTAATAACTGCCTGCAGAATTAATCCTTGGAAAATATACAGCATTTTATATTTTCCTAGCAAAGCTAGCAATTTTTATCATAAGCATGAACATCTATTACTGTTTTAAGTAAAACAATTTCTCTCTTATTAATATATATTATAACTATGTATATACCTATTATCTTGTAAGTGATTGACAAATCAAAATAAATCAAAATAAATAAATAAATAAAATATTCATTCCAAAGTGAATACAATGTGTTCAGTATCAAGAGATGGTTATATACCAAGTCAAATATGGATGAGGAGCAACCCCCAAGAGATATAGGACATTTGTGGGATATATCTATATGAAAGTAGAAGGGAGGATTGAAAGGCTCTGTTGTTTTCATGAGGAACATGACTAGATATAGATTTTCATAATATTATTACAAATATGTATGGATGATTTGCATAGGTATTGTCCTGCAATGAATGGAGGATTATACTTTGGTGATAAAAACTGATCCTCCACTCTTGGCTCTTGGTATAGTTAGGGTGATATAAAGTAAACCAAGATCCTAAGAAATCAGCCCACTAAGAGACATGGAAACATATTTATTTACTTATTTTACTGATCAGCAACTAACAAAACTGTACTTAATGGTTATATAATGAAGCATCTGACTAAGAAATTTACCAGTGGAGATGGATTTGGAAAACAGTCTATATAACCTCAATTAGTTCCTTCCCAACTAAAGAGGAATCATCAGTCAGATGTATATACCAGAAACTGTGGCAGAATTAATAAATTATGAGATTTTGTTTTTATGCTTGCTTTTGTAATTTCATAATCTCATTTTTCTCTAAATTACATACACACACACACACACACACACAAAATCTATCTATCATTTATACACACGCACACACACACACATACACATACTTTTCAGTTAATTCTTTATTGATAGGCCTGTTTATGGACCTATCAATACCAAATGTCTAGATAAGAGCCAAAAAATAACAGAGGAAGGGAAGAAAAAGAAAAGGAAAAGAAAAAGAAAAGAGAAGCTTTTAAATGAAAATAGTTTTTGTAACCTAAATGGACATGAATTTATTCAGAAATATGTGAACAGTTTCAGATAAAGAAAAGAAAAGCTTGTAATAGATTGATTTTCATTGGTTCACTTGCTTAATATTCAGGAGCTGTTTAATGGCTTCCCTTATTTCTTTAGTCTTCAAACTGTAGATGATTGGGTTTAACATGGGTGTAGAAATGCTATATTGTACAGAGGAGAGTTCATCCATAACAACTGAAGAGATTGAGTTGGGTCTCAGATACCGAAAGTAGCCAGTCACATAGAATAAAACCACCACAATGAGATGAGAACTGCAGGTGGAAAAGGTTTTCTTCCTAGCTTCTGCTGAGTTCATCTTCAGGATTGTAATGAAAATATTGATATAGGACACTAGAGTAAGTGAAAATGTGAACATCCCAACTATGCCACCAGTAACATAGAACATTATTTTACTTGCTGTGGTTTCAGTGCAAGACAAGGCAAGAAGAGATGGAAATTCACAAGAGAAATGTCTGATAATATTTGGACCACAGAATTCTAGCTTCAGTACAGGTGCAGTATTTACAATAGCATATAATAATCCAGTTGTCCAAGCACTTCCCATTAACTGTTTACAAAATAATACATTCATTGTTTCTATATAATTAAGTGGATTATATATGGCAATGTATCGGTCATAAGCCATCGCTGTAAGAATAAATACTTCTGCACCACCTGTTAGAAGGATAAAAAACATCTGAGTAATGCATTTATTATAGGAAATGATTTGACCATTGAAGAAATTGAGGAGAACTTCAGGGACTGTAACTGAGGAATAGCAAATATCCAGAAAAGAAAGGTGACTCAGGAAAAAGTACATGGGGTTTTGAAGATGACTACAGTTCTTTATTACTATTATGATGACAATATTCCCCATTAATGTTATTGCATAAATGAATGAAAACACAAGAAAAAGAAAGATCTGGACTGGAATGTTATATGAAAAACCAGATAAAATAAAGTAAGTCACTGTGGCATTCAGATTTTCCTTTTCCATTTCAGCAAACCACCATCTATAGTGTGGACAAAACATTACAATATTATACAATATAAACATTATAGAATAAAACATATTACAAGTATAGATAAACAAGGATGACTTATCTGAACAGAAATAAAATGTATCATGTTAAATAATTAAAGAAATAATAAGCAAAATTTCATATTCTTATTCCATAAAATATTTTAGTTATTCAATTGATATTTCAATCATCAGTAACTTATTAACCTAATCATTTACTTATTTAAAATGTGTAAGCACAGCTTTCTTATCTTTAATCTTACATTGGATTCATGACTCTTTTGATAAGTCTTTCAAAAAAGACAACATGAGCAGAAATATATTTTGAAATTGTGATTAGTAGTGTGGAAGAAGACACTACTGCAAACTAAAGGCATATATATTGATGATAACTGGGAACATACTGAAAATGAGCCTTAATTATCTAAGAGCTTGTTATCCAATCTTTACAAAGACATTTTAACATTTAATGCTGTTTATGTAGAAAGTGTTTTGATAGAGGACCTATACATACATATCACATAGCTCCTATCTTTTTCTTTATCACAGAGAATGAACTTGTAAGCATAATTTTTGTGATATTGAGAACTTCTGAAAAATAACAGTTATGTTCCTTACAAGCTGAAAGTGTTATTTATTCACCAGCTTTTCCCTCAGAATAATATAGCTGAAAGTAATATTTGAAACTATTTTTGATAACTATATTAGGATTATTTTGCTTTTATTTTCAGGGAAATTCCTCAAAACTTTCCTTTTTATTCTTTTTAAAAGAATAAAAATAAAAATATGTAGACCAATAAAACCAATTATATACTAAAACTTTTATGCCACTCTTTTTTTTCTTGAAATATACACATATACTATACCCAAACTGAATGTTTTTGCTTGCAATATTTCTTCTGCACCATTGCAAAATCATATATAGTAATTAAAAATAAATAAATAATAAAATAGTCTGTGTCTATTTTGTTATAACAAATACATGGATTTGATGTGCCATAAAATAGATGCACATCATATAAAAAAGAATTGGAAAAAAAATACCTGATAGTCCTCAGAAAGGTTTGACTGCTCACTTAAATCATAAACAAATGTTATTTATATTGCTGGAATAAATGGTAAGAAGATCTCCTGAATCACAAAAACATGGAGAAGTAGAAAGACTTATCCCCAAAGGTCAATTACAAGTATGTGAGTGGGTCTCTTTGAGTATTTAGAAATAGTTTAATCTAACTTGGTTATTTGTTAAAATAGATTTCTACAATTGACTATTAGCAAATAACTTCTTTCTCAGATGAAGACTGCATTACCTTTCAATAGAGAGGGCATCTTGAAAGATTTGTTCCCTTCCATTTGAAGTTTTGGCAGAAGAGAGATGTAGATTTTATTTTACATCTACATTTACATTAGATTTTAAAGATAACATATAGGTTGGCATAAGGATTCTGGTTTGAAAGTGTTTGTTCTTTGAAGATTGCATATATTGAAGAAGATGGAGTCTCCAGTTTGTGGGTTCTGGCATGACTGTGACCTTGAGATCTAAATTGGCATAAAGAATTTGATTGTGCAATCCCTTTATATGATGCTGGACCTTTTGTGGAATAATTGATACCATTCTCACAAAATCCAAAATGTATACAAGTGCACTGAAAATAGGGAAGAAAAAATTATTTCAGCACATCTCCCTACCCCCCGCCCCCCCACATATATACCACTACTATTGTTCCATATTAGATATAACTTTTTATAAATAAATTTCTAAGTCAGGGAATAAATCTGTCCAAAGTTGAATGTAACATTGAATATATAACAATATAACAATGTTAATCTAAGTATTAATTAAAAGGTGAATTTTCACTAATCATTAATTTGATACTTGAAGCTGACTATACAGAGTAAGAGAGAGCTGACTATACAGAGTAAGCAGCCAAAACAAATAAACTTTAGATAGATTAGATAATTAGGTTTTATTCATTTTGATGAATAGGACAGATTAGTAAATAAAGTTGTAATCTGTAATGCTACCAATACATTGCATCATGTAGTGTTTTATTCTTGACAATATAGTAATAATTGAAATGATGTAAAGAAAGTTCATTCATACCCTTTAGAAAATATTAGCAACAGTGGTATTCAAGAGAGCAATAGGAGTAAGAACATTTCACGCCACTTCTTTACATATATTTAATGATGGGATTAAAAGGACATATGTGTGTAATCTAACTTGGATTTATCTAACAGAGAATGTACATATTATCTACTCTAAATACATGAAATGGCATTCAAGAACATATACATTATTTATAAAATACTAATAGTTTAGTTCTAACATAAGAAAAATGAATGCTAACAACTATAAATGACTGTTAGTTGAAGCTTTAGTTTAATAAAGAAAATTGAACAAGAATCCTAGAATTTAACTGTCAATAAACAAATAAACAATAAACAAAATAAGCAACTATTACTCAGCTCATGAAATACTAACATCAAAAGTTTTGAATTGTCAAACTCATTTAGCTTTCTTGCTCTTCTATCCTTGTCAGGCTACCTGAAGATCAAACTAAAGGAGAAAGTAACATTTTCTGCACTACTTTCATATTTTCTATGCAACCAGATGCATGGAAAAAAATGACTATTCTGCCTGTTATGTACAAATACTGTACAAAGGCAGATATATAAACTCCACAAAGCATTCATACAGTCTTTTTTATTGGTTCATCAGGCATCCTGTCAACTCGCATTTATGAAGAGGTTTCTTCATAATGTCCAGTCCTTTGCATGTCTGAATTGTGGTGTAGGAAGATAATAAGGTCTCAACCCCCATGATGATTGAAGCAGCTGCATAGTAATGGCTTCGGGCAAGAGTGAGGGAGACCTCCCCTAACCCACCAAGGGTCAATTTAGTGACCAATGTGGATTAAAGATGTGACCACATGACATGGACAACATTTCCCAGGATACTTTAATGACATTTACCATGATGCATTTCCTTCGGGGACAGCTCACAAATCCTAACTAACTATCCCAAATTCCATTAACTCCAAACTGTCTGGACAGCAAAATCCCCACCTGGAATTGTAAATTCCACTAACTAAGTAATTAGCAATTAACTAAAGGCCCCGTCCCACTGCACTTACGGATGCAAAGAGGATGTAAAATGTTACAAAAAGCTTGCCATCCAATGGAAAACGCTATGCATCCATTGTGTACTCATTGCATACATGTTTCATACGCTCTATCTGTCGAGCATCTGTCCACTGCGATTTCATCCGCACAAGAAGTTTTGAGCTGCACAAAACATTTTGAACGGATGAACTTTCTGCTGTGTATGATGTACATCCGCGACATATATGGGCAACAAACGTTCTATGTCTGTTATCAACTGTTAAATGTCCGATGTATCCTCTCTGTATCCTCTGGCCATCCCCGCAACTCACACCCGCTGCAGCTGAAAACAGAAAGAGGGACGAAATAAAAGGAACATGGAACGTCTACACAGCGTTAGTAGCATGGAAATAGAAAGTATATGCATCTCGTATATAAAGTATTAAAAATGGACAAAACATTTGTATCTGGGATGTATCTCATATATTTAGGATGTCTGGAGTATGTCTAGAGTATGTAGAAGGACATCGAGCGGACAACCAATATTTTCTATAAAAAGGGGGAGAAAATCATCTGGATCTCAGTATGAGTCCAGCAGCCATGGTGTACAGACCTCATTTCCCTTGGTCTTGGTCTTCAACATCATCAATTGTTCTCCACCATGGATGATGAAACAGTCCATATGGTAGCTGTGATCATTCATCACCAGAACCAAACCTGTATCAGGTTTTACACAGAAGAAGAAGAAGAAGACGTCCAAGAGCTGTGTGGGTCCAAGGATACCAGCTACTTCTCACCACCATGCAGCATGACCCAGAAACTGTGAGGAGCATTGTGGAAGCCTGCTGCATCCTGCACAATCTCATGCGCACCCGCTACCCAGTGTTGCAGAACAGACTTGTCGAACGTCAACAAGGGAATGGGGACATGGAGCCTGGTGAATGGAGGCAAGGACGTAACCTGGTAGACACTGTGGATGTACAAGGCCCCAACAGAGATTCATGTGAAGGGAAGAAGCAGTGCAACCTCCTGAAACACTGCTGCAACTCCCCAGCTGGAGCAGTGGAGTGGCAAGAAAGGATGATAGATGATTAATGGATGCTTCCTTGAGACTGTTGCATAACACTGATGAGATTGTGCCATGTATGTATAGGGCATTAATAAAGAGCTTTGTTTATTTTAAAATGTGTTGATCAATAAATAAATTGTTATTGATAATAAAGGTCCATATGTGTGGCAGCTGGGATGGTGGACCATACAGTCCCCCTATGGTTGCATGGGAGGTTTATCTATTCCACAACTATCCTTATCTATCCCACAAGCATGCAAAGGTTTAACCATTTTTTCAAAGTTTTTACCAACACTTTATTGAATAAACAAAATGAACCAAGTAAACTTTAGTAAGTGTCTTAAGCAAAGATAAACTTTATTAAACAAGTAAACAATTCAGTCTCTGAGACTATTCTGAGTCACTCTGAGTCATGTCCATGGTCTCAGCTGTGAAGCGGGCAGTGACTGTGGATGTGGATGTGGCTTGAGTGCTGGTCTGAGGCACCATTGGGGTGCTTGGCCTTGAAGGTACAACAGGTGGCGGTGTGTTCAGGAAGCTATCCGAGAACTGACTCAATCCTGTGAGGTTGAGAGGCCCTTCATCAAGGACTTGAGATGTCAGGCCCAATACTAATAGCAGATTGTCCATTGACAGGCTTGGATGTGGAGTGGAGGAAGGGTTGGGAGGAGTGTAGTGGGGCTGTCTGGTCTGCAGCTGGGTGAGGAGTGGAGTCTGTGGTGTCTGATGAACCTGGGCCTGGACTGAGAAGTTCTGCTTGTGCTGTGGGAAGTCCTGGTAGTCACAGTCTTGGTAGGTGAGGGGCTATTAAAAGCCGTGGAAGGGCTGTGACATCACCTGGGGGAGAGGAGCAGACCTTGACTGGGTAGGAGCAGCTTCAGCTGGGCCTTGAGGGTTGTGCAGAAGTGCTGCGATCTTCTACTTCATCACCTGGTACTCGGCCTTGGGCAGGTCCCTCAGGGTCTGCTCACATAGGTGATGAAGGGCTTCTGGGCTGAGGATGCTCTGTCCAAGTCAACCAGCTGATAGAGAAGTTCTGTGCTGGTCTTCATTGTGTCCCTGATTTCCAACAGCACACTGTGATCCTGGCCCTCCAGTCTGCCTCTCTGCCTGCATCCTGTGGAGCTGGTGGTGGAGGTGGGAGTTGGTTGGCCTCTGGTGGCTGCTGTTTCTTCCTTTGTGACAGCAGGGCATCATCCTCCATGGTATCCTCCAAGTCCGCCGGCATGGGGAGTGCAGCTGTCGATTGGGTCTCTGCTGTTGGGCCCTCTGAAGACACCTGCCTGGACAGGGTAGCTGGCTCCTGGCTGGAAGAGGACTGGCTGTCTGTTGGCTGTCTGAGGGAGATGGGTCTCAGAGGGGCTGCTCCTCAGTGGTGGATCTCACCCTCCAGGAAACTGCACTTGGCCATGATGTACTTCTCCCGGTCAGTGAGCTTGACAGTGGCCTGCCCAGATTTCTTGAGGTATAGCTTGCCATACCAGGTGTGCATGTGCCTCCACCATCCAAGGAGTACTTCTGCAGTGTACCCCAGGCTCTCTGCCTTGGCTCTCCAAGCTGCCTGCTTCTTCTTGGTGTCGCGATAGAGTCTGTGGTCCTTTTTCCAGAGGTACTCGTTCTCCCTCAGCCATTCCAGCACCTCATCCTCATGCTCCTCAGAAATGGTGTACTGTTTCCTCTCTACCTTCTCCTTCCATTGCCTCTTCCTCCCTCTGGCAGGGGCTTCAGCACGGCCTTTAGGGGCTTCAGCATCAGGGCCTTCTGGAGATTGTTCAGGGCCTTCAGGGGCTTAAGGAGCAGGGCCTTCAGCAGCAGGGCTTTGAGGGTCTTGAGGGCCTTGGGGCTGGTCCACCACAGTAGCATCAGCAGCAGCAACAGCTTCAGAGTCAGTGCCAGGGGGTGGGATGCTGGCCTTCTTCACCTTGCCAGGGCTTGAACGAGTAGGCACAGACTTCCTCCTCTTGCCTGACTGACAAATGATGGTGTTCTTGCAAGAATGTATCTGGCAGCACGTCTTTCCCCTGTATGCTGACTGTGTGCGTGCTGCATCCT
>BLBF01000064.1:3075122-3088748 GCA_015471245.1 Laticauda colubrina | reverse complement strand
ATCTGCTTCATCCGCTATGCATCCGCCCCTTCTGCTATGTGTCCGCTTTGAAATTCTCCCCCGGAACCCCTTCGGAGGTGTCATCCGCTTCCATCTGCTTTCATCCGCTAGGCTTCCGATGAACATCCATTTAACATCCCCGCTACATACTACCCATGTCCGTTCTTTTCTGTTCTGTTTATGCAAATTTTTGCGGTATCTGCTATCCCGCATTAGATGGGCGTCTCATGATAGGGAGCGAAGGAGAGAGAAACGACAGGAGACGAAGTTCCTCACGATGAGTGTGCCCCGAATGTCCGGGTACATGCTCTTTTATTATGCTCATTCAAAAGGGGGTGATTGTTTATTCAGAACCTAGGTTAAGCCTAGGTCAGACGGAATATACAGATTTAACAATGGCTCAAACAAAAGCAAGATATCAGGACAGACAGGATGGCAAGATTTATATTTGATCAGGATATTACTTCTTCACAAAGCTGCATGCCAGACAATGTAATCCCAAGTGAATAAACCATTTCTGCAAATGTTTGACTCCTTGTCTCTGTACGTGCCCTGTAAAAGGTCACTGAGAAGACAGAAGCTTAATGATTACACGTGAATGATACAATGTTGCAATGTCTGAATGATACATAGTTGCATTGATACACAGTTGCAAACACATAAATGATACATAGTTACAACAAATTTTCACCAATTTTTGGAGTGGATGAAAACGGATGGAGCCACCCCCAGAATTTTGCTCGTCCGCTGTGTCCTTTATGTATACATTTTGCGTCCAGAGGGACAGGGCCTTTAGATAAACAGGAAAGGGTAATACTAACTGAATAGCAGATAACTATACAACTAAATAAACAGATTTATAACTAAGAGAAATAGTAAATAGTAAAGCATCAAACAAAGCAAAGCATGCAAAGCTTGAGGTTAAATCTTCAAGTTCAGCCTTTCTCTGCAGCAGCATAGGGTCGGTGACTGGTCAGGTATTGAGCTTCTTAGTGCAAGTCTGCTGGACACTTCTGGTGGCCTTTTAGAGTTGGAGCAGTATTTTTGCTTCCACAATGTCAAAGGGCATCGGGAAGCTGTTGGAAAGGGTATTGCCAAGGCATATGCCCATGTAGAGCGTCTTAGTGGACATCTGTTTGGCCATCCTATCTGGACAACATGCTGCTTGATAAATATGTCATCTGATGGCAAGATGGGAAATGTATACATTAAACAAACAAATAAATAAATAAATAAATAAATGTATAATACTTTACTTAGGATTGAATCAATAAAATGTTCAGGTCTATAGCTTTCCATCATGGCTTTTTCACCTCTAAAATGTTCACAAATGTCATCAGTTGCTTCCAATATTTGATATAGAATGATGGCTCCCAATGTTCCAGTTAAAGGTATATACTAATGTACTGCATAACGTACTGCAGTACTCATAACGTACTGCAAAATATATTAGAATTCTTATTTATTTTAAACATGCAACTCAGTTCTTACATAAACACATTAATATCTATTCAGAAATAAACATTTTTGAAAAAGTAATTTAAGACACATGCTATAAGATAAAATATATTTAGAGATATATGAAAGAAAATGATTTTTTTAAAAATATATTTAAAGTGCATGTTTCATAGTTTTTTTTAATTCCCAAATAGGATGCATCTTATGTAATTTTGTTTCATGGAGGTTTATTAGAATATCCCAATTTCTTTTGATTCAGAACATGTAATTCAGCAGCACAAAGTTGCAAGCTTTGTTATTATGCATCGGTGAACTTTTGAAAATATTAAGAGCATTGACTATTATTTTTTTTTTAATTTATTCTATTCTATTATTACAAGGGTAAGTAATTTTCAACAGAATAGATCTGATCTCTTTGTTTTTCAGGCTGTATATAATTGGGTTTAACATTGGAGTTAAAATCTCATACTTAATAGAGATCATTTTGTCCAGATCCATGAGTGATTCTATACTAGGCTTCATATAATGAATCAAACTTGAAATATAAAATAAGCCCGGAACAATGAAATGGGAGCTACATGTAGAAAAAACTTTCTGCCTGCCTTCTGCTGATATAATTTTCAGGATGGTTAAAATGATCTAAATATAAGTGACAAGGGTTATAAGTAATGAATCTATCAATACAGAAATGGAGAGAATAATGTAATTAGCAAAGGTGTTTGCACATGACAAGGCCAAGAGAACTCACAAATATAGTGTCTAATTATAATGTTGCCACAAAAATTGAGATTTTTGCAAAGGAAATACATTTACCATAGAATAAAAAAAACCAATTTTCCACAATTTTATTGCATATATCTTTTTTCAAATATTTCTTATTATGCAGGCCACATATATAGCCATGTATTGGTCATACCCCATTGCTGGGAGAACATATACTTCCGAACTAAAGTTTGTTGCAAAAAATAAAATCTAGAAAACACATATGGATAACTGATTCAGTAGGATTCATTAATTTCCTTATACACATCATAACACATGAAGTAAATTTACAATACCAACAGCAGATTTTTCCAACATGGTAGCAGTTACAGGCAAAACACAAGCAGAGGAGAGAGAACAGCAGAGAACAGTTTCAGTTTTGATTCAGAGCTACAGACTAGTTTACAGCTTCACAGTTCAGAGCTTAATACAGAGCCATGCTCAGGCTCCTTCCAGTTTCAGTTTCCAAACAGTCCTCATTGGCTGACTTAGCTGCTATGCTTATTCATTGGCTGACCTTGTTACCATGCCTCTGCCAGTTCATGAATATTCTGCACAAAGAATATGTATAAACAAGAAAATCTGTGCAATGCATCCTTCCCATGAAATGGTTTTTTACTTTGATAGGAAGTTTGTCAACATCTTGGGAATGGTGACTGAGGAATAGTAGACGTCAATAGAAAGCTAAATGGCTGAGAAAGAACAACATGGGAGTCTTAAGATGATGCTCAGACTTGATCACGATTATAATTACCATATTTCCCATGATGGTGTCTAAAAAGATGATTGTAAACAAAAGAAGATGATTGAAGAGCCTCAAAAGTATAAACTCTGTTATCATAGTTTGATTTTCATATCAGATGACTTCAGAACCATAGGATCTGTCAGAAAAGGAAACATAAATGATATCATTTCCAAATAATGATGAACACTTCAGAGAATGTATTATGCTAAGTTTCCTAGCTTTCATGTCTTTCATCAAAGTACCAACTTAAGGGTCAATTATTCATTTCTATTGCTTTGTCCTTCTGTGCCCTGTATGAGACTGCACTGAAGTGGTTTTTTGACCTACAATTCAAGAAGTAAGTGAGACTATTGAATCATGTCTATGTTTGTTTTTATCTTAGTCAAGTCTGCCTAAATGGAGACATCAGCTATAGAAGCTTGGGGGGATGGGGGGGAACTTTGGATAATTTTTGAAAATTTCGCAAAATATCCAAATGAATGTGATATGTGCATCATTATTGTTTCTTCCAAAAGAAGGAGAGAATCTATAAATTGTAATGTAATTTGTATTTTAACATTTTAATTTGTAATTTTTAGTCTTTTATTGATATAACATACTGTACATGTCTTGGATATTTTTATCCTTTTTAAGCCACCCAGATTTATCCTGTGGTAAAATGGGTTGAAAACCAATTTAATAAGAAAACAAACAAACAAATAAATATATTTTAATAAGATTAACCTTTTTTTCTGCTGGCACTCCATACTTAGCCCTCTATTTTTACTCTGAAAATATACTTATATAGAATATATTGACCTATAACTGAAGGGTTTAAAAAAATACTCAGTGTTTAGAATGAGCAAATTATCCTTGCTGACCTCCTAAAACAATGTTTTGTGCAATAATAATCTATGTGTAACAGCTAATAATACAAGTGAAATATGCAATTACAATCAGGTTTGATTGAAAGAGTATTTGAAGAATCATTTTTGACTTATTTCCTAGTTATTTCCTAGTTAATAAAGAGAAACTTTCTGAAATAAGGAGAAACTTTCTGAAATAAGGAGAAACTTTCTTGCAGTGACAACAATCAACCAATGGAACAGCTTGCCCTCTGCAGTTGTGGGAGTGCCATCATTTGAGACCTTCAAGAAGAGATTGGACTGCCGGGCTTCCTGCGCTGATGCCTTGGTGAAAGGATGAAGGAAAATGGTCTCCATCTCTGGATCCCATTTTTTCACTTTTGGGGACCTTTTGGGGCATGAGGAGCCTGGAGAGCCAAGCGGAGAAGAGGGGAAGCCTGGAAGATGGTGAGGCAAAATGTGATCGCTAGCCAGCAAGAAGGGAAACCCCTTGAAAACCTGAAGTGAAAGTTTCTGTCATTATATTATGGCAGACCTGAGGCCATAGCTGAACCATGAATGAGAAGGAAGTGAGAAGATTATCAACAGAAAGTGTCATTGAAGTTAAAATCCCAAAGTTGCAACTGTGATGATTTGCCAAAAGTAAGTTTGAACTTGTTTCCAAGGAAAAAAGAGCACTAGTGAGGGAGGTATCCCCATAGTACAAGCGGCGAGACAGTAAGAAAGAGCTGTGATTCAGCACTTTTTACAAATGGAAAGAGACTGAAGGAGAGGAGGCATAAGTTGGAAGTGAATAGTTCTAGGAAGCTGAAAGGGGGAGATTGAAATAAGATGAGAACTGGTGGGAGAAGAAGAAAATCCAGGGAAGCCAGAAGAGGAGGTGGTGAAAAGAAGGTGATAAGGGAGAAACGATTGATTTCTCTCTGCTTCTTGGATGGAGGGCAATTATGAGACCAACATGTCAAGTGGAGAAGGAGAAAGTGAAATCCGATCAGGATGTGAGAGCAATACGAAGGAAAGAAAAGAAAGTCCGGGAAGGAAGGAGGAGGTGAAATGGAAATGGAGAGACATTGAAAGGATCAGAAGGAAAGTCGGGACGATGGAGGTGAGAAAGGTGAGACATGGAGAAAGGGGTGACTGAGCAATTTTCAAGTGGAAAGAGAGGGCAGGACATTAATGGGAGCGGAGAAGAAGAAAATTTGGCAGAGAGTGAGCTGAAAGAGACAACAAAAGAGGATTGGAAAGAAATGGAGAAGATACGAGTAGAGTCATAAAGAGAGAGGCTTGGAAGGAGTAGTAGAAAGACAAAGCAGAAGAAAGGAGGGTGGGAAATGGTTTGGACTGAAACATTGAGATTGGAGAGAAAAGAAAAGGAAATCTTTGAGTGAGGTGAAAGAACTGTAAACTTTAAAGATAACAAAATAGGCTGGTATTGAAATATAAGTTTGATTTATATGATTAACATGATCTGTATGACCTGTATGATTTGAACGTATTTGTCTATTAGAGCACTGTCTTAAGGAGACTGTGGGTATAAGAAATCAAAAAGGAGGCTTTCTCCTCCTTTAATTTGAAATAACTTGATGGTATAGTTTTCTTGACTAAATAGGATTATTGGGTTAAGGAACTTAGTGATAAATAATCTTAGAGTAGGATGTTAAAAGTTTAAGAAAAATATATATTGTTGTGACTATAGAGAATCTAAACCTTGACTCCTCTTTTATTGTATAAAGGAGAAACTACAATACATTGTGTCTAGAAAGAAATAGAAAAGGGGTGTTTGAGTTAGATAAATAGAGATACATGCAGATATAGATCTTTCAATTGACCTGACTACTGGATTATTGCTCTAAATTAAAAGTGAATTAAGAAATTAAAAAGGGGGGCTTTTTATCTTTCCTTCTCTATTGGGGTGATATTTGAGGTTATAATTACTTTGATTAAGTATTGTATTTTGAACTAAGGAAATATAGTGATAAATAAGTTTTGATTACAATTTTAAGAGATTAAGGGGAGTGTATATCTAAGTGATTATATCTAAGTGGAAATTAGATTCCCCTTTTATTATAAATAAAAGGAAAAAAGAATAAATTTAATACTTTGTGCATAAGGAAAGGCAGGAGGGCTTTGTCTGAGTAGGATATTGTTAGATATATAGTGATATTGACCTTGAGATAGAAAAAGGGATAACAAATGGTACTAATTCTATATAATTATAATAAAGAGATTTGAAAAGAAGAAGGAATAAATTAAAAGTAGAGATTAGTTTAAAATATATTGTGAAGGAGATAATAAAATAGGTAGAAATAAATAGAGCTTGAAAATAGGACAAGTGCCATGACAGCCTGGAGAACAGCAAAGAAGACAACATCTAGTCCAACATTGACAATTACATCACCTGTAATTAAAGGCAATTGAGGGAATGTCAGGGGCAGAAAAACAAACTGTAGCCAATATGCAAACATTACAGGCTTCATTAATGATCATTCAAGAAACAGTGCTTAAAATGCAAGAACAATAGATAAAAATGCAAGAGAATATTTTGCAAAATCATATGGAATTGAAAGACAATATTAATAAATAAGAAGACAAAGTTGATTCTGTATAGCAAACAATGCAAAAGAACGAGCAGAAACTAGAAGAGGTGGAACTTAAAACAGTACAAAATGAAAAGAAACTGGAATATAGTTTCAACATAATATATAACAGGATGATGACAATAAATAAAAGATTAGAAGAATGATAAATAAATTAAAGATTAGAAGTTTTTGGCAACACAACTTATCCAGAAGAACATAATGTTTCAATGGTTAATTCCAGAAGGCTTGTTGGTAACATGGCAAGAAAAGAGGATCAGGATAGATAACTTAGACAAGGCGCAAGATTTCTATGAGCAGATTGGAGGAACAGAAGAAGAAAGCAGTGGTGCAGAGGAGCTAGAGATGGAAAGCCAAGAAGAACAACCATAGCAAGATATTGGAGGCCTAGAACATGAAGGAGAGAACAAGGAGGAGACGGAAGCAAAAAGTTTAAGAACATACCCACAAAGAGAGACTAGAGTTAACAGAAAACAGATAATATCCCACAAGATTAGAAAGGGAAAGAAGGTTGATATAAGAATTGGAAGAGGAGGATGGAAAATTAGAATATCGAATGACTGAGAAAAAGAAAATAGTACAAAAATATTTTGAACAACTATATAGGAGGATGGAATAAACCCTGAGAATATAGAACAATATTTGAAAAGGAAGGGTCTCCCAGAAATTAGAGAGGAACAGAAAGAAATATTAAATAAAGAAATAACAGTGATGGAATTGAAAAGGACAGTTGAAAGGCAGAAAGATAATAAGATGCCAGGGCCGATGGTCTTTCAGCGGAATTGTCCAAATGTATTTATGAATTTCTAGAACCAGTGATCTTAGATGTGTACAATGAGGTATTAGACTTTGCTAAATTACCCGATTCATGGAGAGCAGCAAATATCTCACTAATTCATAAAGAAGACTTAGATCACAAACAAATTAAAAATTATAGACCAATCTTACTCCTGAATGCAGATTATAAAATATTTGCAACATTAATGTCGGGAAGACTAAAAATTATATTCAATGAACTTATTCATATTGACCAGAATGGTTTTCTAACTTCTGGTTGGATAAGAAACAATATAAGGAAAGTATTAAACGTATTAGGATACTATGAGGCCCACCCGGGAAAGCAGGTAGCATTGATTTTCTTGGATGCTCAGAAGGCCGTTGACAATCTCAGCTGGCAGTTCTTGATCCAACAGGTCGCAAATATGGGATTTGGATCTAAATTCAAGAAAATGATTGGCACAATTTATTCAAACCAAAAAGCTAGAGTAATTATAAATGGGGAGATTACTGAAAACTTTAAGATTATGAAAGGTTGTTAGGCAGGGATGTCCAATGTCACCTCTGCTTTTTATTTTGACCATCAAAGTACTTTTAAATCAGATTAGACAAAGAAAGGAGATAATTGGACTGAAGAGCAAAAAAAGAAGAATATAAAGTACAGGTGTTTGTGGACGACTTAGTGTTTTTTGTGGAGGAGCCTATGGAGTCAGGGACCTATCTAATTCAAGAATTAGAAGAATATGGGGCGGTAGCAGGACTAAAAGTTAATAAAAATAAACAAAAGTAATAACCAAAAACTTAACAGAAAGTCAAACAAAAAACAAAAACAATTGGATATGAAATTGGGACTACAAAATGTCAAAAAACTTAAGTATCTAGGAATCTTATGGAAGATGCTCTTCCCTAAGCGAGGATAATAATATGACATTACTTTCACAGATAAAGAAAGATCTGGCCAATTGGGGAAAATTACAACTATCACTATTAGGCCGAATAGCGGCCATAAAAATGAACATACTACCGAAACTATTATACTATTTTCAAACAACACCTATAAAATTGGATATATTTTTTTTCAATAATTAGATAGGACGGTAATGAAATTTATATGGATGGGGGAAAAAGCATGAATAAAACTGAAAATGTTACTAGATAGTAGAACCAGAGGCGGCCTTAGTCTCCCAAAATGAGAAACATATTATCAAACAACAATTTTACTATGGGTTAAGGAGTGGATAAACAATAGAATAAATAGAAAAATAGAAGGATTTTGGCGATAGAAGGTCATGCCCTCCAAATTGGGTGGCATGCCTTTCTATGGGATAAAAAGAATAAGATCCACTCCTATTTCCATAGACATTTGAAAAGGGACTCACTTTTACAAACATGGGATAATTTTTTTTAAAAAAAGCATTATTTGAAAAGACCAAACTGGATTTCACCTATGGAAGCTATATTAGATACAAATACAAGGGACACTAAAAAAATGATTAGATATAAAGAATTGGTAGATGAACAGGGGGAATTAAAAACACTGGATAAACTAAAAGAACAAGTGATAACATTAGACTGGTGGGTATATTTGCAAATTCAAACTAAATTTAAGAAATATGTAAAGGAGCTAGGGATAGATAAAGATTTATAAAAATTGGACCAAATCTTGACAGGCAAGGATATAAAATTTATAACATGAACATATAATTATTTACTGAAGATAGAACTAGAGGAGGAAATTGTTAAGAGACCAACGATTGCCTGGGCGAGAAATGTAGGTCATAAAGAGTGGGAAAAGACTTGGACCGAGAAATGGAAGCTGATTTTGTCAACGGCATTCATAGAAAATCAAGATAAAATATTTTGTAGATGGCACTTAGCGCCGACACGACTGACAAAAATGTATCCAACCTTGAAACCAGAATGCTGAAGTGCAAACAAAACAAAGAAACATTTTTCCATATGTGGTGGCAATGTATAGAGGTCAAAAAATACTGGAAGAAAATACAGAGATAGCTTTTTGAGATTACAAAATATAAATTGAATTTGGAACCCGAAACGTTTTTATTAGGTATGATCAAACCCTTTCTTCCATATGTGGTGGTCTTGCACAGAAGCTCAAAAATACTGGCAGAAAATTAGAAATTGGCTGGAGGAAATAACAAGAGAACAGATCGAATTTCAACCAGAGTCCTTTCTATTAGGGATCTTTGATAAACAAATATCAATAAATGTGAAATATATAATAATACATATTTTGACAGCAACCAGATTGGCTTTTGTACAATGTTGGAAACAGCCTCATGTTCCATCAGAGGAGATGATTATTCAAAAAAATTCAAGTTGTGCAGAAATGGACAAATTAACCTTGGCATTAAAAGATAAAGACACTTCAATATATTACGACAGCTGGAACTGCTGGTACAAATGGATAGACCAAAGATAGATTTCACACTAAAAGGCAAAAGAAGATATGATTATCACTACATTATCATAGTAATGTTGCAGCAAATCTTGCTTCCAAATCAGGACACAAGACCACGAAAGGTTGGAGAGTACAGGTTTTATTTGTGCACAAAGGCTCAGAGCATTAGTATGGCAAATTCTGAACCCCTGGCTCTTCCTGAGGTGTTACTTTTATACATTTCATAACCTCAGCCTAGCCCGGGGCATTTCTTATGTTAAACTATACCAAAAAGGAGAAGTACATTTCTGTTGTTTTCCAGACCCATCCTTATTCACTGGAACATTCTTATTTCCAGTTCCTTAGTTCAGCAATTTCGTGGTTTTGCACAATATTTCTATAAGAAGCAAGGTAAGGGCTCAGAGGATTTCTGGTAAATGCATATTTTGATTTTGACCTTCTAAGCTGCTTCAGTAGTGATATTCAGATATATGTAAGGATTAAGTTTGTATATGGCATAAAATTAGGATAAAAAGGAGGTCTCACAAACTGTTGAAGATGAAAATGTTTTTAATTGTTTTCTATCTTTTTCTTTATATTCTTTTTTTTTCTTATTTTCTTTTTCTCTCTTGCATTTATGTATGTGTTGTTGGTCTGCTTTAACTGTAAAATCAATCAAATGTATTTAAAAAGGGGGAGGAATTTGAGTAAAGATAAAAGATACCTTATTGTACACTTCTTAACTGCAGCAAGAATCACATTAGCACAAAATTGGAAGAGTGATAAAATACCACCAGATGAAGTTTTGATTTAAAAAATAACGGACAGTGCTGAACTAGATAATTTCACTATGGAACTGAAAGGCAAATAGGATCGAGAATATTATGTGACATGGGAGAGGTGGTACGAATGGGTGAAGAATAAGAATAAAAATAATGTATAGTCACAAAATAAGAAATGTGTATATTCAATGAATTGTTAATGGAAATGAGATTTTTGTATTTTTTGTTTTTAAAGAATAAAAATTTTAAAAACAGAAGAAGAGATTGGAGTGCCATTTGTCAGAAATGGTGTAGGGTCTCCAATTTGAGCAAGGGGTTGGATTAGTTGACCTATAAGGTCCCTTCCTACTCTGATTATCTGTTATCTATATTTTATTACTTTATTGTTTTTAAGGGTGGCACTAAATTATAAAAAAATAACAACAACAATCTACATGTATCAGAGAACTACCTCGAGTCAAGAATATCACTTAACTACAAAAAAAAAAAAAAAAAAACCCAAACCTGTATTAGAAAAAAAAAATGCTGAGAGTTTCATGAGAGTGCAAAAGAAAGAAAGAAAGAAAGAAAGAAAGAAAGAAAGAAAGAAAGAAAGAAAGAAAGAAAGAAAGAAGAAAAGAACCAACCAGGGTTAGCAAACTATCTTTAATTGTGTGTTGCACTAAACTGTGAAAGGAGACCCAAAGGTTTATTATAAAATTACCTTGTTAAAATAAGTACTGTCTTTCATTCAATCCCCAGTCCATTTGAGACACACACTTACCTTGTAGGAAGCAGTTCTGTTTTAACAGAGAAACAGACTGCATTTTTGCCACCCTTATTTAAATATGCAAGAAGCATATTTTTATTATTGGAGCATTTGATGGACTTTGCCAATTTGATGCTTTCCTAAACAAAAGAAATTGTTTTGGAAGATGGACTTTGCTCTTTTCTTTTTAAATGAATTTAATCACTTGGAAGCTTGACAATATTCTGGATATAGTGCAAACCAACTGGGCTGATTTTCTGCCATTTGCTGAGATTGCTTATAATAGTTCAGCGTAGTACTGGGTTAACACCTTTCCAAATTAATGGTGTTTGTTCCCATGCCTGAATTGCTGAGGGATACCCTGCCTCCATCTATGTCAGTAACTAAATGGAAGGATGCAATTAAGGAGTCTTAGGAAAACACAAAAAAGGCTTTGAATAAGGCAGCACAAATCCAAGAACTATAAACTGACAAAGCAGCACACATTTAAAGTTCCCAGCAGCCACAATTTAAATCCCATGTCACAGTGAACCAACGGATGCAAAGAGGTTGTAAAACGGACAAAAAACGATGTACTCACTGTCTCCATTTGGCTTCCTCTCTATCCGTCCAGCATCCGTTTATTGACGTTTCATCCGCTCCAAAAGTTTTGGGCTGCCCAAAACTTTTGCGCGGAAAATGTATCCAGTTTGTCCGTTCTGCATCCGCTACGCATCCGCTATGCATCCGTTATGCATCCGCTATATCCGCCAGGCATCCGCTCCGCATCCGTGCAACTCGCATCCCTGCTTGGACGCAGGGAGGAAGAGGAACGGACGCAAAACAGATGCAGAACGGATGCAGAACGGATGCCAAGCGGAAACAAAGTGTTTAAAATGGAAAAAACGTTCGCAGCAGGGGGCCTATCTCGGATATTAAGGATGTCTTCAGGATGCCTAGAGGATGCCTAGAGGATGCAAAGGGACACCTACACTGCCTATAAAAAGGCGGAGCAACTCGCCTGCATCTCACTTTCAGAACAGTAGCCCAGCTGTGCAGACCTCTGCAGCCTTCATCTGACTCTTCCTCTTCCACAGCATCCAGTCATGTCCACTGGGGATTGTGACAAAGTCCTTTCGGCAGCCACCATCCTTCTGCAACAGTGCAAAGCCATCTACAGGCTCTGTGAACTCTACTACGGGAAGAAAAGGAGGCACCCAAAAAAAGTCTGGGTCCAAAGAGGGTTCACCAGAAGAGCAGAGGATGGACTGTACAACAAGCTGATGGTGGAACTCAGGAGCGAAGACACTCAGGCATTCCAGACCTTCATGAGGATGCCTCCAGCCATGTTTGACGAAGTTGTGCAGCACCTGACACCCAGGTTGACCAAGACAAACACCAACTTCCCACCCAGCCTGGAACCTGGGCTCAAGGTGGCACTCACTCTGCACCACCTGGCCTCAGGGACTACCTATAGGAGCATGCAGTACGGCTGGAGGGTGCCACCCAGCACCATCAGCATTGTGGTCAGAGAAGTGGTGCAGGCCATCATCGAAGAATACAAGGAGGAGCTCCTCCAGTGCCCCTCCACTGAAGAAGGATGGAAGAAAGTTGCAGAGCAGTGGTATCAGAAGTGAAACTTCCCCCACACCGTTGGAGCCATCAATGGCAAGCACGTGGCCTGCAAAGCACCAGCCAAGTCGGGGTCCACTTATCACAACTACAAGGGCTTCTTCAGCATCATCCTCTTTGCCATGGTCGATGCTGACTACAAGTTCATGTACATCGATGCTTCAGACAATGGGTCAGCTTCAGATGCCCAGGTATACAACGCCAGTCACCTCAAGGAGGGGCTGGAAAGCAACCTCATGGTGGGCTTCCCAGATCCAGATCTGCTGCCCAACGACAAGCAAGATGTGCCCTACTTCATCGTGGGGGATGACGCCTTCTCCCTCACAACCTACCTCATGAAGCCCTACACCTCCAAATACCTCACCCGTGAAGAGAAGATCTTCAACTACAGGCTGTTCAGGGCAAGACGGGTGGTGGAGAACGCCTTTGGCATCCTGGCCAACAGGTTCCAGGTACTTCTCACCACCATGCAGCATAGCCCAGAGACCATGAGGAGGATCGTGGAAGCTTGCTGCATCCTGCACAATCTCATGCGCACCCGCTACCCAGTCTTGCAGAACAGGCTTGTGGACCGTGAACAAGGCAATGGGGACATGGAGCCTGGTGAATGGAGGCAAGGGCGAAACCTGATCGACACTCAGGATGTGCAAGGCCCCAACAGAGCCTCACATGAGGCAAAGAAGCAGCACAACCTCCTGAAACACTAGTGGAACTCCCCAGCTGGAGCAGTGGAGTGGCAAGACAGGATCGTAAATGCTTAATGGATGCTTCCTTCAGCCTGTCTCATCACACGGATGAGATTGGGCCATGTATGTTTGGTTGGCCTACAATGAACAGGGCATTTAATAAAGAGTTGTGTTTATGTTGACATGTGTGGATGATTGATTATATCGTTATTGA
>BLBF01000064.1:3011734-3075112 GCA_015471245.1 Laticauda colubrina | reverse complement strand
GCACTGGAGGTTTATCTATCCCACTGCTATCCTAACCCATCCCACAGCTATTACCCATCCCACAGGTATCCTAACCCATTCCAAAGCTATCCTTACCCATCCCACAAGCATGCAAAGGCTTAAACCATCTCTAAAAGTTTCCAGCAAGACTTTATTAAAAAAAAAAGAAATGAAGCAAGTGTGTGAATCAAAAATAGACTTTATTAACAACAAGCTATAAGACAAAAATGAGTCTCTGGCACTCCTCTTGGTCGCTCAGTCTCAGGGGTGAAGGGTGCAGGTGCTGTGGAGATGGCTGGTGCTGGAGTGCTTGTCATCAGCTCCTCCAGAAGCAGAAGCAGCAGAAGCCCCAGCCCCAGAAGAGCGAGCCCGTGCTGCAGAAGCCCCAGCAGAACCAGAGTGAGGGCCAGGGGGCGGGATGGTAGCCCTGTCCCTCTTGCAAGGGCTGGCAGCAGATGGCTGAGGCTTGCTGTGCTTCCGCATGGTTGTGGGGTTGCTGGCTGGCAGGGAGGCTGGCAGGAACCAAGGCTGGCAGGGAAGCTGGCAGGAAGGGTGGCAGCAAGGCTGGCAGCAAGGCTTGCAGGCAGACATGCAGGCATGGCAGGCAAGGCAGCCAATCCTTCTGGCAGCAGGTCTTTCCTCTGAATTGCGACCTGCTTCCAAGCTGCTTCCGTTATATCCGCAGGGTTGATGTAATGTATCCTCCCCACATGCGCAATTAACGCCAGGCATCCGCTAGGCTTCCGCTGTGTATCCGCTGTGCATCCGCTTCATCCGCTGTGCATCCGCTCTGCATCTGCTGTATCTGTTCCACATCCACTTTGCTGAGGCCCCCCGGAAGCCCTGCGGATGTGCCATCCACTCCTATCCGCTTCCATCCGCTGGGCTTCCGTTCGCATCCATTTTGCATCTGCCCTGCGTCCTCCCCGCGTCCGTGTTATCTGCTCCGGTTATGCAAATTTTTGCCCCTTTTGAGAGCGGATAGCAATGGATGGAACATTTTGCTCGTCCGCTGTGTCCTTTTTGCATCCGTTGAGCAGTGTGACATGGGCTTAAAGTGGAGGATAAAGTTTATTTGTCAGCTAAATATCTGAAGTTATACTTAACTTCTAGGAAATTAAGTCCAAAGTTTTATGGGGCCTTTTCAGATAATTAAAATAATAAACCCGGTAATTGTGAAACTTAATCTCCCTTGGCTATTGGGGAAAGTACATCCAGTATTTCATATTTATTAAAGCCGTTTGTTGATTCTTCACTGAGGCGAGCAGAACATGTAGCTCCGAAGCCTTTGTTTATTGCAGGTCATGAACATTATGAGGTTAAGAAAATTTTGGATTCTAGGATTTTCAGGGGAAAGTTACAATATTTAATTTATTGGAAAGGCTGTCTTATTTCACAAGTGACTTGGGTAAATAGCTGGAAAATTATTGCTGATAGATTGGTGGGAAAATTCCATGAAAGATATCCACATAAGCCAAATGTTAATTCTGTGGGTGGCAGAAGAGGTTAAAACATGCACTGTATGATTGTGTTTAACCTAATTTCAGTCTTTGTGTATTCTATGTCATTGCAAGGGTTTATTTTCAAATGAGGGAGGGCAGCCTGTCGAGCCCAAAATTGACATATGTGTAGCCATTTTAGTTAGGCTTAATATATATTATTTTTTCTTACTTTCTCTTTAGCAGTTATGGGGGAAGGGTTTTGGGCTTCCCATATTCCTAAGGTGGGAGGAGTAGAGATAGAGAGAATTGTTCAGGCTAGGTGATATTTCTTCTTGTGGGAACATAAGCTACCATGCTGAGGTCCCTTGAGGTGGACTTTTGGGGGTTGTTTCTAACTTCTAATATTGTGGTGTAATTCCAGGTCGTGTCAGATCTGGAATTACCATGGACTTTGCCAAGTTGATGCTTTCCTAAATAAAAACAATTGTTTTGGAAGATGGAGTTTTCTCTTTTCTTTTTAAATGGATTTCATCACTTGGAAACCTGACATTAGTGATATGAGGGGTCATGATTTTATCACCAATACTGGTGATTAAGCAAATTGGATCATACTACTGTAATTAAATTATTCCATTCAAGGTGAGAACAAATCAGGAAGAACCAATCCATATTGAAAGATTGGATTAAAATAAACAATAGTCCTCACTCCAGATTACATTCTTTTTGCCAGCACACCATTATTCACATCTTTGGGCAGGGGGTGACTCTGGTTATTATATATGTAACTTTTTAGACATGTTTTGAAGGAGTCACAACTTGGTTTCAGGAACCATAGATACAGGATATATTACCCCAAGATATTAAAGTGTAGAGAACAAAACTTTGGTAATCATAATTTCCTATAGATTTTTAATAAAGGCATTATGGATCGGAGTCCTTAATGTCTTGCATAAGCATAACCAGTTTGTGGTTGATGAAAGCAGAATTGGAGTACAGTCACACAAGGGGCAACTTTTGTACTAGCACCATTGGTGGGATTAATTTTTTTTTTACTACCAGTTCTGTGGCCATGGTTTGGTGGGTATGGCAGGGGAAGGATACTGTAAAATCTCCAGTCAGAGAGGGTATTTGCCAGTTCTCCAAACTACTGGTTCTCCAGAACTGGTCAGAGCATGCTGAATACCACTTCTGACTTGCACTGTCAAGTTGCAGAGAGGTTTAAAAGAGTATTAAAATTATGTAAATTACATATGCGTGTGTATGGGGAGTGGGGAGATAGAGAGAAAGAAGACCTTGTATTGAATATGTTTGGGTATAATTAAATTATATTAACAGACCAATATGATTGAGTTTAAAAGGGGAGTAACAATGCTACATTTAATTGAGAAGGATGCCAAATTAGTTCTCCTTAAAATGACTTACCCTTTAATTAAGAATTAGAATCTAATTATTCTTAAATTAAATGGGCAAAGAGCTGCAATAATCAAGTAACTCTTCCACTTGATTGCAGCTATTAAAGAATATGTACTTTTTTTCTTTCTCTCCTTCCTGTTGTAACTTCTGCCAATGACAGAACTAGAAGTGGAGATAACTCTAAACTGAAAAAAAATATATATCTAATTTGAAACTATCTAATTCAGCATGCCTGGAGTAGGAATGAAAACAATTTAGTCACTGATTCTTAGAAGATGAATTATCTTCACCTGAAGACCAGGAAATCATTTTTGTAATTTTGGTTGGAAATACAAAGAACAGATATTACTGCAGACATGATACACAGTATTTTTTAGATATATTCAAATACTCTCAAGTGTTCAGAGTAATTCATCTGATATCTAATTGTGTCCGCTATACAAGACAAGGAATATAATAGAAAGGATGATAATGTAGGTGACTTGTTTAAAAGTAAGCATTTATTCATTGATTTATTATTGTTGTACATATAAATCCATTCCAATATCAATAGAAGACATACAAAATACATATAAATTATCTATAATGTTTTATTTGTTTCAAAAAAAATTAAATCTAACTACACAGTATACTGAACAATTTATTGTTATACTACACAGTATATTATTTATTTATTATACAAATAAATTTATATACACAATTTATTATATACTACATAGTATACTGAAGACATACAAAACACATAAAAATTATCTGTAATATTTTATATGTTTCAAAAAATAATTAATCTAACTACACATTATACTGAACATTTTTTTTTTTAAAAAAAGCAAAATAACTTTCTCACCAGAATTGAACTAACTGAAATGAACAAGTCTCCCATAGTATAACTAACAACAAAGGGAGTAAACAACTATCATTCAACCCAAAGTTTTGAGTTGATTTAGATTTGGACTTTTAATATATCTAGACTTTCGATAAAATTTCCCAATATTCTATTGTAAGTTTGAATGTAAGTTAAGACCTAATTTATATGTATGATTCAGTTTCCAAGGCAAATTATTTTAGGATAGATTGCAACAGTAGAATAGTATATTTGAAATTACTGTAATAGAAACATGAAGAGTTATTAGATTTTTATCAACAAATTTCATATAATATGCCTTTACAATGCTGGAAGTTGAACCTTAGAACAGAAAAAGCAGCATCAGAATAAATATATGTAATAAATTTAAGCCTTTCTCTGTGACTGCTTTGTGGAGATACAAACCAGGATTTATTATTTCTGAAGCCTGATAAGAAAGAATAAATTCCCAACATTTCAGATAAATTTGCTGACCATATCATGGTATAAAATAAAGTGGATAGTCATTTGTTTTAACCTTGCAGCTCAGTTCTTAAATAACTATATTAAATATGTTTAAAATATTATTTTGGTGGGGAATAGTTTTACATTATAAGCTAAAATGTAAAAGAAAGATAGAAACAGAGAAACTATGAGAGGAAATAAACCAGAGACTTAAATCTCAATGGATACTTTTATTTTGGTTCTTTAAAAAAATTGCTCAGATAAACATTAGGAAAACTATAGGGGAAAATAAACTACTGACTTGAATTGCAGTTAATATTTAACAGATAATCAGAGCTGGGAGGGACCTTGTAGGTCTTCTAGTCCAATCTCCTGTCCAAGCAGGAGACCCTACCTATACCATTTCTGACAGATGGGAGTCCAATCTCTTCTTGAAAGTCTCAAGTGATGCTTCTTTTTAAAAATTGCTAGGATGAACACTAGAGCATGGTATGTCTATTAGAAATTTGGGGAAAGTAGCATTCCATATCCTTTCTGTGTCACTATTTCTCTCTCTCTCTGATTGCTGATGAAGTTAAATCAAAATAAGTTAAATCAAAAACTCAGAATATTGTTTCATGAGTAAAGAATGGGTCTAATCTTTTCAAATAACTTCCCCAGACCAGATCTGATTTTTTTTTTTTTTGAGGCAGTAGATGATGGAGTTTAACATCGAAGTTAAAATGCTATACTGAATAGATATGACTTTGCCCAGATCCATGAATGATTCTGATTGTGGCTTCATGTAACAACCCCACCCCCTTGCAAAGTAATATAAGCACACCACAATGAGTTGGGAACTGCATGTGGAGAAAGCTTTCTGCCTGCCTTGTGAAGAATTAATTTTCAGAACAGCAAAAATAATGTAAATATAAGAAACAAGTGTGATTAAAATGAGCTAAGACTAACCACTGAAAGTGATAACAGGAGAATGATGTAATTAGGGAGAATATCTGTGCAAGACAAGG
Organism: Laticauda colubrina; assembly: GCA_015471245.1. NCBI lineage: Eukaryota > Metazoa > Chordata > Lepidosauria > Squamata > Elapidae > Laticauda > Laticauda colubrina. The sequence continues at coordinate 3,069,941 of BLBF01000064.1, read as the reverse complement.
CCAAGAGTGAAGGAAGCTCACAAACATAGTGTCTGATTATATTGTTGCTACAAAAGTGGAGATTTAGCAAAGGAAGTGAATTCACCATAAAATGAAAGAAGCCAGGATTTAAGCTCCACCAATCATTTTATGGCATATCTCTCTTGTCAAGTATCTGCTATAATGCATGGGGTCACATATAACCACATATCGGTCATAACCCATCGCTGAGAGGATAAAAATTTCTGCACAAGTTGTTTGGAAAGTAAAGTACAATGCATCCTTCCCAAGAAATAGTTTTCTGCTTTGTTAGGAAGTTTGCCAGCATCTTGAGAATGGTGGCAGGAGAATAGCAGATGTCAACAAAAGCTAAATGACTGAGAAAAAAGAATATGGGGCTCTGAAGGTGAAGCTCAGACTTGATGACCAATATAATGAAAATATTTCCCATGATGGTCACTAAAAAAAATGGTCATGAATAAAAAAAGAAAGAAATCTTGGATGTGTGAGTTATTGGAGAGTCCCAACAGAATAAACATTATTACAATTTGACTTTCCAATTTAGAGGATTCATGAAACATCTGTCAAAAAATCAAAACACAGTAAATGATAGATGCACATATGAAATTGGGATTCCACTCAATAGACATACTTATTTAAAGATCATACTTTAGATCAATATTGAGAATTATGTTATAAAGTATAGCAACATGTTCCTTTTTTTAATATATTTCTCCCAAAGCAAAATCTAATTGTTGCATTTCTCATTTGAGCAATGTTTTGTTGATTTCTTTGTTTCAATTAATTTGCTACAGTGACCTGTATTTGCTATGAATATCATGTGCAACCTTGTGTATGTATTTGTGAAGTGAGTTAAAGTCATACATCAAGAAAAGTTGTTCCTAAGGAAAATATTGATAAGATATGATTTGAATTATCTTTTTCTTCAAAATGTCCAAATGGAAAAATTTCAAGAAATTGGAGCACATGGAATTTACCAGTTGGGACATCCATTTTTTTCAGCTGCACTTGTCCTCCTCTGTACAAGAATACACTGATTTCCTCTTTCTGTGTTCCCCATTCTTTTGACCCCTTCCACATTTCCAAATAGGAATCATACTAGTCAGGTTGAATGTGATTATACAGACACAATAATGTTGATTTCTCTTTCCCTGCCTCCCCCCAAGAGAAATAAAAAAGTGATTAGTTTCTTTCTTCTTCATTTTTTTTTTGTTCCTTTCTTTTCAGGTCTTCTGCTTTTGGAATTTTGCTTTTCTTATTTGTCATCCTCCTCCCCATGCTAAATAGATGCAATGTATGATGCATTTTAAAAGTAGTTAAGTAAAGCTAAATAATGACATATGCTTTGATAAATTAGAGAAAGAAAATTTCAAATATTATGTACTTCTTTCCATACCCACCCCCAGAAAAAGATCCAAATGGATACCTTTTACAAAAGCAAATGTGATCAGTTAAAAAATGGTACATAGCAAACATTGATTCCTATATTATAACTCTTAACTCTTTTTAACATTTACCTAGTATGAACTTTAACCAGAAGAAGAAAGAGAAGGAAATCTGTTTATTATTAATGAGCAGAATAAGTCTAGTTGGAACTTTTAAAACATTGCTCTGTTTCAGTAATGATCTATTTATAATATCCACAAAAACCAAAGCCATGTACTTCTACTCTACCTAGATTTGCCTGTAATGTTATTTTAAGAAAGACTTGACATCAGTTTCCTCATCATTGTTGTCATAAATTTCATGGGCTAAATGTTAAAGACAACAAAATGGTTTATTGAAAAGAACTGCCTTCTTCATATAGATAAAATGCTTTCTTTCTTGCAAACACAGAGAGATATTAAAAGAGAAGTTACCTTGAGAGAAGCAGTTACCTGAATCTTAAAATTGTTTCACATCTTACTTTAGTGGTTTTTATGGGGCTAAAACTGTGTAAATTCAATCTGGAACAAGATTATAAAAAAAGAGGTGAGTTGATGCATCATTCCTTCTGGAATTCATGCAATTAAAGTCATCTGGGAATATAGATTTTCCAAATAATAATTTGTAGTTTTAAATAAGTTTCAACAATGTAAAACTTGCACTTTCCCTACATCTAAATCTTCCTGCCCTGCTGTTTCTGTTCTGAAATCAGATCCTGATCCCCAGTTAAAGATCATTTTTAAAAAGACATTTTACTTGGAATGTTGTTCCGTAGTTCTTTAGTGATCAACAAATGACAAAGAATGAGTTTTATATAATTTGTAGTAAATCTAGAATTACTCACAAAGCATTTAGAATTAATTTGCCAGTAAATTCTTTCTTCTGCAACTCTATCCATATGAATCAAATTATAACGGAATTTGACTAAAAAGGCTAATAAGATAGCAGAAGCAACTAAATAATACCTGTGTGATGAATATTATTTTCAGGGGGAATTATGTGAAAATAGAAAACTGATGGGCTTTTTGGGCCAAATATATTATATATTCCTAAATTCTGATATTAAATGCTGGATTCCAATTTCTCAGATAAATATGTCTGAATCATGTATTGCAGCTCTGTTCTTACAGAATTACATAAAAATTGCTTAGAAAATCATATTGTTTTTGAAAATGATTTACATTACATACTTCAGGATAAAATAAAGAGGGATGCATACTATGTGGGAAGCAAATAATAAATAAATCTGAATGGATACTTTTATCCTGATTTTTAAAAAGACTGGCCATTTGAGCAAGTCTATCAGGCTTCAGTTAAATTATCTTACACTTATAGTAGTGTTGAAGAAGCAGTTCTCAAGCTTCATGTCATAGCATAATTACTCTCAATGTAGATGACTTGAGAAAGTAGCAACTGTTACCCTTGCTGTATCATTAATTATTTTTCTCTCATTGTTGAACTGATAGGGAAATTAAATCAAGGGTTATGAGTATGGATTTATGAAAAAAGAATAACACTACAGTGTTCAAATAGTTTTTCTATGTCAGATAGAATCTGCTTGTTTTTCAGGCTTTATCATTGGAGTTAAAATTTTATATTGAATAGTAATCACTTGTGCAGATCTATGAGTGATTCTGAACTTGACTTCCCACAACAAGATATGAGCCAAATGTAGAAAAAGTTTTCTGTTTGCCGGCTGATGATTTTATTTTGAGAATGGATGAAATAATATTAATAATTTTAAGAATTGTTGAAATGATATAAATAAAAGAGACAAAACAATAATATAGAATAAACTCACCACAAAAAGACCGGAGCTACATGTGGAAAAAGCTTGCTTTATATCTTTTGCTGAATCAGTTTTTAGAATGGCAGAAATAGTAAGAATATAAGAAAGAAGGGTGAAAAAATGAGCTAAAATCAGATATCAGTTCAAATATTAGTCCAATGTAATTACTAAGAGTCTCTGCACAAATAAGGGCAAGGGAAATTTTAGCATGGTCAAAGGGGGAGGTTTAACCCTTTATGTGAAAAGAAGCTGGTGTATCAATATAAAGACTATAGACAGCCACTGCTCCATGGATCTGGAGTATATAACACTTAAATGTAGACCCATATATATTCCACGGGAATTCATCATGGTTTTGATTACTGCAGTCTATGTCCCTCCTGATGCCAATACTACCATAACTTTGGGATTCTTGTATAACACTGTTAGTAATGAGCAGAATAATATCCTGTTGCTGTGCATATCATAGCAGGGGACTTTAATGAAGCTGATTTCAAAGAAGTGCCCCTTAAATTCTATCAGCATGTTAAGTGTGCTACTAGAGGAGCAAACATATTGGACAAAGTATATACCAACATCAAACATGACTATAAGGGTATACAATTCTCACATTTGGGACAATCAGACCATATGTCCCTGCTTTTAGCACCAGCATACAGGAGATGGGCTCTGTCTATAATAAAGACAGTGAAATCTTGGCCAGAAGATGCTTCCCAACAACTTCAGGATTGGTTTGAGAACACAAATTGGGACATCTTTTACCACCCTGATCCAGAGGTGTACACTGCAACTGTTCTGTGCTATATCAAACACTGCACAGATACTATCACTGTGGATAAACGTATTAGGATCTATCCCAATCAGAAACCCTGGATGACCAAGGATGATTGGATTAAAGACTTTCTCATGGACCAGCTACAAACAGTGAGAGTTGGGTCTTTCACATCCTTCCCCCTGATGCTCAGCACTGTCTCTTCTCAGTGTGTGCTCAGTCCCTACCTTTACTCATTGTACATATATGACTGCATATCTTCTAATCTACCTAATGTGGCAATAAAGTTTGCAGATGATATCACTGTACTGGGTCTCATTACAGGAGGAGATGAATTAGCATACAGGGAAGAAGTTCAAAAGTTATCCATATTATGCTCAGAAAACAACTTGCATCTAAACACCAGCAAGACAAAGGGAATGGTGTTAGACTTCCAGAAACAGAGAGAGGAACAGGTTGTCAGGAAGGCTCAACAGAGAATCCATTTCCTTAGGGTTTTGTGGAAATATCAAGTGGAACAATGACTGATTTCTTCCTTTTACCGGTCTATGATAGAAGTGTCCTTACATATTGTGTTATGGTATAGTATGCTAGCTTGATAGCCATCAACAAAAAGGCATTTCAGAGGGGGATGAGCACAGCATAAAAAATATGGGCTGACATCATTGGACAAAATTGCCAGAACACACTGCCTCAGCAAAGTGACAAAAATTCTCAGGAATGATTCATACCCTGGTAAGAACTTCTTTACTCTCCTACCATCAAGCAGGAGATATAGAAGCATAGGCAGCCAAACAAATAGGCTAAAAAATAGTTTTTATCTATTACCTGTCAGACTTCTGAATGCACCATAACATCACAATTAGATTTAATACGATAGACTTGCACGGCCAACACCAAGAGAGGCTCATTTTAATTTCATTGTATACAAGTTATGCATTGATAATAAACATTTGATTTGATTTGATTTGATATAAAAAAAACCCGACCCCTGCATTTCAATGTGAATTTTAAAGCATTCATGCACATATTTTTCCATTACTCAAGCATTATATTCTATCTAAAATTCCTTGCCCACTGAATCATAGAGTTTCACACATTTATTTTTAAATTTTGATTTCAACAAAATTGTATGTTCCTTTGTAATAATATAATAATCATAGGCACTTCATAGCAATTTCATTTTTTTTACAAATTCAAATCCATATTTCCCTTGTCTAAATTATATTTTTCCTTAGGCACACCAGTGGTAAAGATGTCCTTCTAATTCAAATTCTTCCTTTAATTTGGGATTATGTTCATTTTGGCTAAAATGCATTATTTGGTTATACATCCACCAGTCTAGTCCTACCATCATTTCTTAAGGCTAGAACCCACTGGCCGACAGACGCAAAATGTATGCATAAAGGACACATCAGGTGAGCAAAATTTAGGGGGTGGCTCCATCCGTTGTCACCTGCTCCAAAAAGTGGCAAAAATTTGCATAAACTGAACGGAAAAGAATGGACGTGGGTAGTACGTAGCAGGGATGTTAAGCGGATGTTCATAGGAAGCCTAGCGGAAGACAGCAGATGGAAGCAGAGGAAACCTCCAAAGGGGTTCCGGGAGAGAATTGTGAAGCGGACGCATAGCAGAAGGGCAGATGCATTGCGGATGACACAGATGCATCACGGATGCCTATAGGAAGCAAAGCGGATGCCGCACAGATGTATATCAGATGCAAAGCATTCACTGCGCATGCGGGGAGTATGAATTGCATCACCTCCGCAGATATAAAAGGATGCAGCACGCATGTAGTCAGCATTCAGGGGAAAGACGTGCTGCCACATACATCTAGGAGGAACACCATGGTTTAGCACCGTGGTTCAGGGAAAAAGAGGAAGCCCGTGCCTCCTCGTTCCAGCCCTGGCAAGAAGGGCAAAACCAGCATTCCACCCCCTGGCACTGACTCAGAACCTGCTGCTGCTGCTGCTGCTGCTGCTGTAGTGGAACAGCCCCAAGGCCCTCAAAGCCCTGCTGCTGAAGGCCCTGCTGCTCAAGCCCCTGAAGGTCCTGCTGCTCAAGCCCCTGAAGGCCCTGCTGCTCAAGCCCCTGAAGGCCCTGCTGCTCAAGCCCCTGAAGACCCTGCTGCTCAAGCCCCTGAAGGCCCTGCTGAAGCCCCTGCCAGAGGGAGGAAGAGGCAAGGCAAGGAGAAGGGAGAGAGGAAACAGTACACCATTTCCAAGGAGCATGAGGATGAGGTGCTGGAATGGCTGAGGGAGAACGAGTACCTCTGGAGAAAAGGCCACAGACTCTATCGCGACACCAAAAAGAAGCAGGCAGATTGGAGAGACAAGGCAAAGAGCCTGGGGTACACTGCAGATGTACTCCTGGGATGGTGGAAGCACATGCACACCTGGTATGGCAAGCTACAACTCAAAAAATCAAGGCAGGTCGCTGTCAAGCTCACTGACCGGGAAAAGTACGTCATGGCCAAATGCAGTTTCCTGGAGGGTGATATCCCGAGCAGCAGCCCCTCTGAAACACCTCTCCCTCAGACAGCCCACAGACAGCCAGTCCTCTTCTAGCCAGGAGCCAGCGAGCCTGTCCAGTCAGGTGTCTTCAGAGGGCCCCATGGCAGAGACCCCCCCAACAGCTGCACTCCCCATGCTGGTGGACTTGGAGGATTCCCTATCACAAAGGGAGGAAGAAGCAGCGGCCACCAGAGGCCAACCCACTCCCACCTCCATCCGCACCTCCACAGGATACAGGCAGAGAGGCAGACTGGAGGGCCAGAACCACAGTGTCCTGTTCGAGATCAGGGACACAATGAAGACCAGACCAGAACTTCTCTCTCAGCTGGTCCACCTGGACAGATGATCCTAGGGCTGCCACAACTTCATCACCTACGTGAGCCACAACCTCAGGGACCTGCCTGAGGCCCAGTACCAGGTGATGAAGGAGAAGATAACAGCACTTCTGCACAACCCACAAGGCCCAGCTGAAGCTGCTCCTACCCAGTCCAGGTCTGCTCCTCCACCCCAGGCGATGTCACAGCCCTTCCTTGGCTTTCAACAGCCCCTCACCTCCCAAGGCTATGACTACCAGGACTTCCCACACAAAAACAGACCTTCCCAGTCCAGGCCAAGGTTCATCGCACACCATAGACTCCAGTCCTTACCCATCTGCAGACTAGACAGCCCCACTACACTCCTCCTTCCTCCACCCCACAGCCAAGCCCGTCAATGGACAATCTGTCATCAGTCTTTGGCCTCACATCTCAAGTCCTTGATGAGGGGCCTCTCAACCTCATGAGACTGAGTCAGCTCTTGGACAGCTTCCTGAACACACCATCCCCTGTTGTACTCTCGGGGCCAAGCACCCCAATGGCGCCTCAGACCAGCACTCAAGCCACAACCACCTCCACAGTCCCTGCCCGCTTAACAGCTGAGACCATGGACATGACTCAGAGTGACTGAGAATAGTGTCAGAGACTGAGTTGTACTTATTCAGTTTATCTTTGCTTAAGACACTTTACTTGGTTCATTTTGCTTTTTTAATAAAGTCATAAAGTTTACCTAAGACAGTTAATAAAGGTTATCTTTACTTAACACACTTAATTCAGTTTACTTGGTTCATTTTGCTTATTTAATAAAGTCATAAATTTACCTAAGACAGTTAATAAAGGTTATCTTTGCTGAAGACACTTGGTTCATTTTTTTACCTTAGTAAAGTGTTGGTGAAAACTTTTAACAAATGGTTAAGCTTTTCCATGCTTGTGGGATAGATAAGGATAGCTGTGGGATAAACCTCCAGTGCAAGCATAGTAGGATTGTATGGTCCCCCATCCCAGCTGCCACACATATGGACCTTTATTATCAATAACAATTTATTCATTGATCAACATATTTTAAAATAAACAAAGCTTTTTATTAATGCCCTATTCATTGTAGGACCACTCAACATTCATGGCACAATCTCATCAGTGCTATGCGACAGGCTCAAGGAAGCATCCATTAATCATCTATCATCCTGTCTTGCCACTCCACTGCTCCAGCTGGGGAGTTGCACCAGTGTCTCAGGAGGTTGAGCTGCTTTTTCCCTTCACGTGAATCTCTGTTGGGGCCTTGTACATCCATAGTGTCGATCAGGTTACGTCCTTGCCTCCATTCATCAGGCTCCATGTCCCCATTCCCTTGTTGACGGTCCACAAGTCTGTTCTGCAACACTGGGTAGCGGGTGCACATGATATTGTGCAGGATGCAGGAAGCTTCCACGATGCTCCTCACAGTATGTGGCTCATGCTGCATGGTGGTGAGAAGTATCTGGAACCTGTTGGCCAGGATGCCAAAGGCATTGTCCACCACCCATCTTGCTCTGGATAGCCTGTAGTTGAAGATCCTCTCTTCATGGGTGAGGTATCTTGAAGTGTACAGATTCATGAGGTAGGTTCTGAGGGAGAAGGCATTATCACCAATGATGAAGTAGGGCACATCTTATGTGTCATTGGGTAGGGGGTCTGGATCTGGAAAACCCATGATGAGGTTGCGTTCCAGCCCATCCTTGAGGTCACTAGCATTGTATACCTGGGCATCTGAAGCTGACCCGTTGCCTGAAGCATCGATGTACATGAATTTGTAGTCAGCATTAACCATGGCAAAGAGGATGATGCTGAAGAAGCCCTTGTAGTTGAAATAAGTGGACCCCAACTTGGCTGGAGCTTTGCAGGCCACGTGCTTCCCATCTATGGCTCCAACGGTGTGGGGAAAGTTCCACCTCTGATACCACTTTTCTGCAACTTTCCTCCAGCCTTGTTCAATGGTGGGGCACTTGAGGAGCTCCTCCACGTATTCTTCGATGATGTCCTGCACCACTTCTCTGAACACTTTGCTGATGCTGTTGTGTGGCACCCTCCATGCATACTGCATGTTTCTCTATGTGGTTCCAGAGGCCAGGTGCCACAGAGTCAGTGCCACCTTCAGTCCAGGGTTCAGGTTGGGATGGAAGTTGGTGCTAGGCTTGGTCAACCTGGGTCTCAGATGCTCTACAACTTCGTCAAACATGGCTGGTAGCATCCTCTTGAAGTAATGGAATGCACAAATGTCTTCATTCCTCAGCTCCACCATCAACTGGTCATACAGTCCAAACTCCATTCTTCTCACGATCCATCCTCGGACCCACACAGCTCTTGGACATCTCCTTCTTCTCCTTCTGTATAAAAGGTGAAACAGTCTGAACAGGTTTTGGTTCTGGTGATGAATGATCGCAGCTACCATACGGACTGTGTCATGTCTCCACAGTGACTGTGGAGAACAATTGATGATGTGGAAGGCCAAGACTAAGGGTGAAGAGGTCTGTACACCATGGCTGCTGGACTCATACTGAGATCCAGATGATTTTCTCCCCCTTTTATAGGAAATATCGGTAGTCCGCTATGGGGCCTTCTACGTACTCTAGACATACTGCAGACATCCTAAATATCTGAAATACATCCCAGATACAAACATTTTGTCTGCTTTAATCCTATATATATGAGATGCATACACTTACATCCTTTCTATTTCCGTGCTACTAATGCTGTGTAGACGTTCCATGCACCTTTCATTTCCTCCCTCTTTCTGTTTTCAGCTGCAGCAGATGTGAGTTGAGGGAATGGCCAGAGGATGCAGAGAGGATACAGCGGACAGTTAATGGATGATAATGGACATAGAACTATTTTTGCCCGTATATGTCGTGGATGTACATCGTACACGGCAGAAAGTTCATCTGTTCACAAAGTTTTGTGCAGCTCAAAACTTCTTGCGTAGATGAAATCGCAGTGGATGGATGCTCAAGGGATAGAGCGTATGAAACACGTATGCTGTGAGTACACAACAGATGCATAGTGTTTTCCAACGGATGGCAAGCTTTTTTTAATGTTTTACATCCTCTGCATCCGTAAGTGCAGTGGGACAGGGGCTTTAAAAAGAAACAAAAAACCATTCCTTCATTGGATTTGTTTTGATCATCATATGAGAAGGAATATGACTTTTTTGGTTCATTCAACCTTTAAAATCCACAGAGCCACTTTATCCTCTGAGGATGATTTATCTGAACATGGGTTTAACCAAATTACATGGGTTATGACTAGAAATCTAACAAGACAAAAGAAAAAATTAAAAATTGCAGCATGAAGAATATGTTGTGCATTTTATTTGGTATTGAATCATTAAAATGTTCAGTTATATCTCTTTATCTTTCCTTCATAGCTTCAACAACTTTAAATAGCAACAAGAACAAAAAGATACACTGTTCATTGAATCTCTTTTAATCATCACCTTTAAAATATATGGGTTTACAAATGTCTTAAATACTTTTAACTCTGATATGAATAGAATAGAATAACAGAGTCAAAAAGGACTTTGGGGTTCTTCTAGTCCAATCCCTTGGTTAGGCAAGAAACCTTCACCACTTCAGATAAATGGTTATCCAATTTCTTCTTTAAAAATTCTAGAGGCAAGTTGTTCCAATGTTGAATTGTTCTGTCAGGAAATTTCTCCTTAGTTCTAAGTTGCTTCTCTCCTTGATTAGTTTTCACTTATTGCTTCTCATCCTACCTCAGATGCTTTGGAGAATAGCTTGACTTCCTCTTCTTTGTGGCAGCTCCTGAGATATTAGAACACTGCTATCATGTCTCCCCTAGTCCTTCTTTTCAGAAAACTTAACATACCCAGTTCCAGCAACAGGTCTTTATATGTTTTAATCTCCAGTCCCTTAATCATCTTCATTGCTCTTCTCTGCACTCTTTCTAGAGTCTCAACATCTTTTTTTATATTGTGGCCACCAAAACTGAATGCAGTATGAAATGATGATTTTCAGTGTTTCTGTTAAAAAGGCATACCATAACACGGTGCAGAATATATTGAATTCTTATTTACTTCAAATATGCAGCAGTTCCTATATAAATATATTAATATCTGTTTATGAATAAATATTTTGAATAACATTTAAAATCTGTTCTATAAGATTGAATATATTTTGAGTTGTATGAGATTTTTTTAATATTTTATTGGGAGTATATGCTTTTATAGCATTTACACAGAGAGAGAGAGACAGAGAGAGAGAGACAGAGAGAGAGAGAGTGTGACAGAGACAGAGTTTACCTTGTTTTGATTGGGTAATTGCACATTAATTCAGCAACACAACACTGGGAGACCATATTCGGTAAAGGTAAGAATTATCCATATCCAGTTGTGTCTCACTCTAAAGAGCAGTGCTCAATTCTGTTTCCCATCTGAGGGAGCCAACATTATTCAAAGATACTTCTGTAGTGATGTGGCTAGCATGACTATATGCCAAAGTCCATGGAATGCCATTAATTTCCAAGTGAAGTGGTACCTATTTATTGACTTGCATTTGCATTTAGAATTACTACGTTGTCAAGAGATGTGCTCACTCAGTCACACAGTACTTGGGTTTCAAATATTGACCTTCTAGTCAACAACTGTCTTAACAATTGGGTCTTAAGCATATTAATATTTTATTATTAGTCAGTTGTGAATCTGTGTAAATATTAAAAGTTCTGCATATTGCTTCAAGATTATGGAATGGCCTTACATTTTCCAAACATTTTCAATAGAACAGATCTGATATCTTTGTTTTTCAGGCTGTATATAATGGGATTTAGCATTGGAGTTAAAATCCTATACTGAAGAGAAATCACTTTGTCCAGATCCATGAGTGATTCTGAACTTGGCTTCATATAGCGAATCAAACCAGAAATGTAAAATAAACCCAGAACAATGAGATGGGAGCTGCATGTAGAAAAAGCTTTCTGCCTGCCTTCCACTGATTTAATTTTCAGGATTGTTAAAATAATGTAAAGATAAGAGACAAGTGTTGTAAGAAATGAACTGAAACCAAATAGCAACACAGATATGAAAAGAATAATGTAATTAGTAAAGGTGTTTGCACATGATAAGGCCAAAAGTGTAGGAAGTTCACAGGTATAGTGGCTGATTATATTGTTGCCACAAAAATGAAGATTTTGCAATGGTACTACATTTACCATAGAATAAAAGAAACCCAGGAGCCAGGCTCCAGCCACAATTTTATTACATATCTCTCTTGTCAAGTATATGCTGTAATGCAAGGGGTTACAGATAGCCACATATCGGTCATAACCCATTGCTGTGAGGATACATACTTCTGTACAAGCAATTTGGAAAAAGAAAGAAATTTGTGCAATGCATCCTTCCCAGGAAATCGTTTTCTGGTTCATTAGGAAGTTTGCCAGCATCTTGGGAACAGTGACTGAAGAATAGCAGATGTCAACAAAAGCTAAATGGCTGATAAAGAAAAACATGGGGGCCTGAAGGTGAAGGTCAGATTTGACCACCAATATAATTACCGTATTGCCCAAAATTGTGAATAAATATATGACCATGAACAAGAGAAGAAGAACATTCTGTACCAGTGGATCATTGGAGAGACCCAACAGAATAAAATCTGTTACCATAGATTGATTTCCTAAATCAGATGATTTAAGAATCATAGGATCTATGAGAAAAGAAAAGAAAAATTATAAACCTTCAAACATTGTTTGAAACAATGTTGAAAACTACATGAGAATGTATTTTACTGACTGGATTTAAAGGTTGTTTTTTTTTAAATTTCATTAAGAACTTCGATATTTTCATTACATATTAATTCATTAATTATTCCAAAATGTACTTGTTCTTGGACATCATTTGTGCATTTATGAAGTGAATTTATCACATAGAAATAAAGGTTATTGCACATGAATAAAACATTGTATTTGAATTAAAGTCCTCTTTATCTGATAGACAAGCATTGTCTTAAAAAATAGTCAAAAGGAAAAGACTGACACAAATAACTACATATTTCTACATATCAAACATAAAATGTTAAACTATTGCCCTAGTAATTCTTTGGCAGGACTGTCTCACTTCCCTTCCCTCTGACCCAAGTAACAACTGGTAATTATTAGTCCTGGTGATATTTTCTTTACCTTAATCAAATGTCAACAATTGAAGGTGGCTGCTGTGAAAAAATGGAAACAGCAAGCTTTAATGTTTTGCAAAATATCTAAATAGGTGTGATATATACTTTATTCTTTCTTCCAAAAGTGGAAAAATGTCTATTAATTTTGATAAGATTACTCTTTTCTTCTTTAAGCAATATTGATTCAACCCTCTATTTTTACTCTGAAGATTTGCTTCAACAAAATTTATTGACATATGTAACACGAGCGAAAAATTTACTGAAACTTAAAAAATGAACAGGATTAGCCCTACTCATCCCTTGAAACATAGTTCTCAGCAATAATGATCTATATGTAGTTCAACTGAAGTATTACAATTTAAACTGGATTTGATTAAAAGAGTATTTTAATTTCAATTTCCATGTGTTTTTCAATCATTTTATTAGTTAACTTTGTTCAGTGTTGCACAAAAATATAAAAAAAGACACAATCTATACTAGAGAACATGTTCCTAAAACTACTTTCTTTTTCTAAACCCCATTATCCACATCAGACATGAATTTACCTTGTAGGAAGTAGTTCTTTTGTAGAAGAGACATATTTTGCCTCCTTGTCCAAATGCCTGGAAGCTTTTCTCAGAAAAAGATAATAAAAAAGGCAATAATAAAAAAGGCAAGCACATCAAGGTGCCTACCATCCCTATCCTAATGTTTCCTTTTATGCTTATCCATTTCATGTATTCATAATCGTGTTTATATTTATATCTGTTATCTAATACATGCTTGACAAGTACCAATATTCCTTCTGGAATTCAAGGCGCATGAAACTAATTAGGAATATATTGCTCAGAAATTAAAATAGATTAAGTGTGGATATTTTTTTTTGCTTTTCCCATCTTTTATTTCATTTAAAGTAAGAGTATAACGTAGTGATCTTACAGTTACAGTAATGCTGAAGTCATGAAATATTTGTTGATACCTTCAAAAAGAAACACACAAAAAAAATCAGTGGCTTTTTCGTCTTCACTCCTCAATCCATAATAACTGTCTGCATAAAATCATGTATGAATAAAAACCTTTTTATAGTTTTAGTTAGTGGTACAAAGAAGGGAGATAATTGTAGAAAAAATAGAGACATAAATAATTTAAGCTTTTCCATATTTATTCCAATCATATCCAAATTTTCAAAAAAAAAAATCACATATTTTCTCATTTAATTCTTTTTGCAAGAAATCTGTGGATGAATCAGTATTACTATCTTGAGTATGATTGAAAGGATGAATGAATATGTTAAACATCCATTTCATGATAAGTTATAAAATATGTATTTGTTTATTTACATTTAAATTCCCACCTCCAATTCTTCTAGATAAGATGGTTTAGAAAAATTCATATCAATCATACATAAAGATTGTTTTAGCATAACTTATTTTTGCATAACAATTTTTAAGTTTTCTAAAATCAACAAAACTGAATGCTTCTTACTCACACCTCTAAAACACTAGAGGAACTTGCCAATTTAAAAACTAAAGAAATAAATTAAAACAAGCAAACAAATGTTTTTAAAACTAAAACTATGACCCAGTTCAAAAACTTCAGTAATCTCAGGATTCAGCCTAACATGCTACATACCTATCTTATTGTCAGGTCTTTATTTCCATTTGAAAATCAATGTAAAAGAGAAAGAGAAATTTTACATGATATTTTACTATTTCTGAAGAAGTAGTCCATAATAAAGATTATTTACTTTAATGTTTCCGTCTGAATATTACTTTTAATCTCATTCTTCCCTTTCTCCCTTTTTCCCTCCTCTCTTCCATCCAGCCAGTGTGTATTGATACATGATAATTTCCTGGACATGTCCCTGCAGTTTTCTTGGAAATATTTCAGAAGTGGCTTGCCTTCTTCCAAGCCTCAGAAGGAGTAGCAGCCCAAACTGACCCTACTTCCTCAAATTTCTAATAATAATTTATTATTTATTAAACAAATGTATATGGCCACCCAACTCACATATAGATGATTTTGGGTGGCCTACAACATTACAAACCACAACATAAAAAAAACCGTAACACTTCCCATGGCAGCAACAATACAATCAGATCCACCTGATTGGCTCCATCTCGATTTGGATCCTAGGTCTGATGACACAGTGACCTCTTCAGGACCTTTTCGAAAAACAACAAGGTGGGGTTTCAATATACTTGTGTGGGGGCTGACGTTTCACAGAGAAAGGCTCACCATTAAAAGAACCTTTTCAAGGTCCCCAGGATTATATATTACTAATAGGTGGGTCCCACAACATATTCTACCATCCAAACAAATGTAATGAGGGCAAATGTAATGAGGATAGGACTTTCAAATAGCCTGACCCCAAGTCATTGTGAGGCATGTTGAATTATACCTGGAAGCAGATTGGCAGTCAGTGCAGCTCCTCCAAAAGAGGTGACACATGTGTAACTTTAGGCTTGCAACAAAATTGTGTGGGGTATTGCATTTTTCATATTACATATAATTTATTGACTGCTCCATTTGTTTTAGTATCTAAGCTAAATTCTTATATACTTAGATTGAGAAAAGTATCTTTGAAAAAATATATTTCAGGATGTATTCTTTGAGAAAGAAATTTACAAAATGATATTTCCATGTTTGTGCATACTTTCACACCATCTTGTATTAAAATAAATTTTGAAAGATGAATCATACACGTTTGTGTGCAGATGAAGAAAAAGAATCAGAGAAAGATCATCTTGTGTTGAATGTAACATATCTAATAATCAGGGGTGGGATTCTATTGGTTCTGACTTGTTCTTTAGAACCACTTATTAACTTTCCAGGAAGTTCAGACAACTGGTAGTTAGAAGAAATCTCCTTTTGTTTTTTTCACCCTGATTACATTCTTGGCAGTATGCCTAGACTTATGGTCTCCAAAGGAGATTTTCTTTCTGCCTTGATACTTTCTAAAGGGGAAGGGTTGTTTTAAGCTTTTTACACTGCTGCTGGGAGGAAATACTCCCCTGGAAATACTTCAGCCCATGTCACATTGCACCAACGGATGCAAAGAGGATATAAAACAGACAAAAAAGCTTGCCATCCATTGGAAAATGCGATCCATCCATTGTGTACTCACTGCATATGTGTTTCATACACTCAATCCATCCAGCATCCGTCTACTGTGATTTCATCTGCTCAAAAAGTTTTGAGCTGCACAAAACTTTTTGAGAGGATGAAGTATCCAACGTGTCTGTTCTACATCCGCTACGCATACGGGGGACATCCGTTATATGTCCGTCGTCATCCGTTACGCATCTGCGATATCCGCTAGGCATCCGCTGCACATCCGCACAACTCAAATCTGCTCCAGCAGAAAATGGACACAGGGAGGAAGCGAAACGAACACAGAATGGACACACAGCGTTAGTAGCACGGACGTAGAAAGGATGAAAGCGGATGCAGTTCGAATATAAAGCATTAAAATGGAAAGACCCCTGCCCAATGACACACAAGATGTGCCCTTCTCCCTCAGAACCTACCTCATGAAGTCCTACAGTTCAAGACAGCTCACCCGTGAAGAGAGGATCTTCAACTACAGGTTGTCCAGGGCAAGGCGGGTGGTGGAGAACACCTTTGGCATCCTGGCCACCAGGTTCCAGGTACTTCTCACCACCATGCAGCATCATCCACAGACCGTGAGGAGGATCGTGGAAGCTTGCTGCATCCTGCACAATCTCATGCGCACCTGCTACCCAGTCTTGCAGAACAGGCTCGTGGACTTCCAACAAGGCAATGGGGACATAGAGCCTGGGGAATGGAGGAAAGGGCAAAACCTGATCGACACTGAGGATGTGCAAGGCCCCAACAGAGCCTCACGTTAGGCAAAGAAGCAGCGCAACTTCCTGAAACACTGGTGCAACTCCCCAGCTGGAGCAGTGGAGTGGCAAGACAGGATGGTAGTTGATTAATGGATGCTTCCTTCAGCCTGTCTCATCACATGGATGAGATTGGGCCATGTATGTTGGGTGGGCCTACAATGAACAGGGCATTTAATAAAGAATTGTGTTTATGTTGACATGTGTGGATGAATGATTACATTATTATTGATAATAAAGGGTCATAGGTGTGGCACCTGGGAGGGTGGAATATACAGTCCCACTATGCTTGCACTGGAGATTTATCTATCCCACAGCTATTACCCATCCCAAAGGCATCCCTGCCCATCCCACAGGTATCCCTGCCCATCCCACAGCTATTACCCATCCTAAAGGTATCTCTGCCAACCCCACTGCTATCCTTACCCATCCCACAAGCATGCAAAGGCTTAAACCATTTCTAAAAGTTTCCACCAAGACTTTATTTAATAAAATAAATGAGGCAAGTGTGTGAATCAAAGATAATCTTTATTAATAACAAGCTGTAAAAGAAAAATGACCCAAGTGAAGTGTCCAAATAAAGTCTACAGGTAGCCACCCAGTCTCTGGCACTTTATCAGTCACTCAGAGGTGTGCCCAGTCTCAGGGGTGAAGGGTCCAGGTGCTGTGGAGGTGGCTGCTGCTGGAGTGCTGGTCTGAAGCCCCACTGGGGTGCCTGGCCCTGAGAGAACAACAGGTGATAGTGTGTTGAGGAAGCTCTCAGACAGCTGGCTCAGCCCCATGGTGTTGAGAGCTCCTTCCTCCATGCCATGAGGTGTCAGCCCCAATACCGACGACAGAAGTACTGAGGCCGGCTTGGCTGTGGGGTGGAGGAAGGAGCAGTGTACTGGGGCTGTCTGGTCTGCAGCTATGTGAGGACTGGCGTAGGTGGCATCGGTGATGTGGGTGGCATCAGTGGCATCGGTGGCATCAGTGGCGTGGGTGGCATTGGTGGCATCAGTGGAACTGGTCGAAATGGTGGCGTCCGATGAGCCTGTGCCTGGACTGGGAAGGGCTGCTGCCTGTGCTGCTGGACCTCCTGGTAGCCGTAGCCCTGGTAGTTGAGGGCCTGTGGAAAGCCTTGGAATGGGAGGGACATCACCTGGGGTGGAGGTGGAGGAGCAGGCCTGGACTGGGTGGGAGCAGGTTCCTCTGGATCTGGAGGGTTGTGAAGCAGCTCGGTGATCTGCTCCTTCACCACCTGGTACTGGGGTTCCTCCATGTTCCTGAGGGTCTGGTTGACATAGGTGAGGAAGGGCTTGCGGTTGGAGGATGAGGAGTCGGTGCTGACCAGCTGAGAGAGGAGATCTATGCTGGTGCGGATGGTGTCCCTGATCTCCAGCAGGACAGTGTGGCTCTGCTCCTCCTGCTGTCTGGCTCTCTGCCTTTCTGTGGAGGTGGAGCTGGGGGTGGATGTGGGAAGGACTGTGGTGGAAGTGCCGTCTCCTTTCTCCCACTGCGCCAGGGAGTCCTCCATGCGCTCCGCTATGGTTTATACAACTGTCCGCGGGTTCTCCGCCGTGAGACGCTCCACAGAAACCTGCCTGGAGACAGGAGCTGACTCTCGGCTGGAAGAGGACTGGCTCTCATCAGGCTGCCGGAGAGAGAGGGTTGTGAGAGGGGCTGGTCCTTAGTGGCGGATCTCACCCTCCAGGAAGCTGCACCTGGCCATCACATAGGTCTCTCTGTCTGTCTGCTTGACCGTGGCCTGGCCCGATTTCTTGAGGTGCAGCTTCCCGTACCAGGTGTGCATATGTTTCCATCAGCCGAGGAGCACCTCTGAAGTGTAGCCCAGACTCTCCACCTTCTCTCTCCAAGCAGCCTGCTTCCTTTTGGTGTCCCTGTAGAGCCTGTGTCCCTTCCGCCACAAATACTCATTCTCTCTCAGCCACTCCAGCACCTCATCCTCGTGTTCCTCCTCAATGGAGTATTGCTTCCTCTTCTGTTCTCGCATATGCCTCTTCCTCCCTTTGGCAGGACCAGATGGGCAACATCAGAGGGGCTTCCAGGTTTTAGGGGCTGCTCCTCCACACCACCAGCAGCAGCAGCACCAGCAGAATCATCATCATCAGCAGCAGCAACAGCAGCAGCAGCAGCAGGATCATCATCAGCAGCAGCAGCAGCAGCACCAGCACCAGCAGGACCAGGATCATCAGCAGCAGAGTAAGCACCAGCAGCGCCAGCAGCACCAGGAGCACGAGCAGGACCAGGAGCATGAGCAGGACCAGCAGGACCAGCAAGACCAGGAGCATGAGCAGGACCAGCAGGACGAGGAGCAACTACAGCAGAGTAAGCACCAGCAGAAGCACCACTGCCAGAAGCATCATCATCAGCTCTCCAGAAGCAGCATCAGCAGAAGCACCACCACCAGAAGTAGCATCAGCAGAGTAAGCACGAGCAGAAGCACCCCCGCCAGAAGCAGCATCATCAACTCCTCCAGAAGCAGAAGCAGCAGAAGCACCACCGCCAGAAGCAGCATCAGCAGAGTAAGCACGAGCAGAAGCACCACCACCATAAGCAGCAGCATCAGCTCCTCCAGAAGCAGAAGCAGCAGAAGCCCCAGCCGCAGAAGAGCGAGCCCATGCTACAGAAGCGCCAGCAGAAGCAGAGTGAGGGCCAGGGGGTGGGAGGGTGGCCCTGTCCCTCTTGCCAGGGCTGGTAGCAGATGGCTGAGGCTTTCTCTTCTTCCCCATGGTTGTGGGGTTGCTGGCTGGCAGCAAGGCTGGCAGGCAGGCAGGGAGGCAGGCAGGCTGACAGGAAGGCTTGCAGGAAGGCATGCACCAAGGCTGGCAGGCAGGCTGGCAGTGAGGTTGGCAGGGAGGCTGGCAGGATGGCAGGCAGCAAGGCTGGCAGGCAGGCATGCAGGGCAGGCTGGCAAGGCACACGATGTGTCTTTCCTCTGAATGGTGACCTGCTTCCGAGCTGCTTCCCTTTATATCTGCGGGGCTGACACAATGCATCCTCCCCACATGCACAGTGAACGCTGTGCATCCGCTAGGCTTCCGCTAGGCTTCCGCTGTACATCCGCTTTCATCCGCTCGGCATCCGTTCTGCATCCGCTGTATCCGTTCCACATCCGCTTTGCTGCGCCCCCCCCGGAAGCCTTGCAGATGTGCCATCTGCTCCCATCCGCTTCCATCTGCTAGGCTTCCATTCCGCATCCGCTTTCCATCCGCCCTGCGTCCTCCCCCCATCCGTTCCTTTCTGTGTTATCCGCTTTGGTTATGCAAATTTTTGCCCCTTTTGAGAGCCGATAACAATGGATGGAACATTTTTCTCGTCCGCTGTGTCCTTTTTACTAACGTTTTGCATCCGTCGGCCAGTGTGACAGGGCCTTAAGTACCCACAAAAACTTAAGAAAACAAAATGAATGGAATATATATTTCTGATCGAAACCAAATTATACTCACTTTACAAAACAAATAACAAAAACTGAGAAGAATAAAGTCCCTGAGAATATTTTCCAGCAATCTTGAGAGCCAGTTTGATGTAGTGAGTAAGGCATCAGGAGAGAAACATGGTGATCATGAATTGGAGTTCTACCTTAGGCATCTTGGTTCAGTCACTCTGTCTCAATTGGAGGAAGAAGGAATTGGCAAATCACTTTGAAATTTTGCCAGTAAAACAACAGGGATGAGTTCAAGCACTCACCAGGAGTAAACATTGATATGTAGATATATGTGCATACACACCCATGCATAAATAGTACGGGTGGCCAAGCTGACATTCACGTACTTCATGCACTGTCATGATTCCAGCAGTTATTCCAATTAAATCATGAGCCTCAAGCCACACTCCCAAAATTAAAAAGGATTTATTTGAAGTTAACATTCTAAATCCAGGATTAGCCTGGGTGTAGCCAACTCTGAGATATGTAATTCACTGTCACCCTTGATCCTGCTTTCCCCCCCACTACTCTGGGTGTATCATACAATGAAAAACATCCATAGGCAAGAGTCATCAATCAATTGGATCATAATCAATTAGATCAATCTAATCTTCAATTAGATTTTTGCATGGCAGAAGCTTCAGTTATCTAATCAGTCTTTAAAAAAAATATGAATGGAATGTACTTTTGATTCCACACTGCTGCCTGCTTTTTGAAACTCCCTCCCCTTTCTGTTGTGAACTATAAAACATGTATATAAATATTTTATGAGTTGACATTCTAATTGAAGGTGACCTGTACAACACACACAAAATCAATTTGATTGAAGATATGGAAGCTTAAAGACCCACCCACAGGGTTGGTTGGATTTTCTGTATGTAACCTTGCTTTTAGGTGATTGGCTTGGATGCTCCTACTCTTTACCCATGATGCCTCTGATAAGGGATAGCCCTTATCCACTTTATTAAATATTGGAGTTTTCTCCTGTGCCACCTCAAATTTGTTGTACCTCATAATGGGTTTGGCCTCCTATGCCTACAGAATCTGGGAGCTCACAAGGTAGGGGCCTTGGTGTGTATACAAAATGTTTTATGGATTGACATACACATTGTTGGGCTTGAGATGGGCTGAGAAGATATCTGCAGACCCCTCATGACCTGGATACCATCTGTTTCAATTCCTTCCCTCTGGACAGTGCCATAGGGTATTGTATGCCAAGACAACTAGAGCCAGGGACAGTTTTGTTCTTCATACCATCACTCTACCTAATTCTCACAATTAATGAAATTCAGTGACTATTAAGTTCTATTTTATGTTTATGAAAACTGATTCATGGAACATGGTTGTCGTGTTATTATTTATACCTTCTACAAGATATCCCTTTTGTGGGCTGCACATTTTAATTTTAATTTTAATTTTTGTTATTGTTATTTCTTCTGTTGTTTTGCAAATACACAGAGTGCATTCCTTGTTTGTTTAACCATACTTGGCCAAATAAAGTATTTAATGTTATGTAATGCAATGAGACGTGAGCTGAATTTAATTTCTTCTGAAATTCATGCAATTAAACCTATTTGGGTATATAGATTCTACAAGCAACAATACGTACCACATTGTTCGATTCATTTCAATAATATATGGTAATCTACTGTATGCCATCCTGCCCTGCTAATTGTATTCTGAAATCAGATCCTGATTCCTAGTAAAAATCATTGTAAAGGAGATGTTTTACATGCATTACTTGGGGCCTGATTGTGTCTCAATATAACCCCTCATCTATAGAGTTTATGGTATGAATCATGAATATTGAGGCTTTTTTTTGTAGAATACAGTTTTGAGAACAAAAATACATTCATTAAATTATTAAAAAATAAAAATAGAAAGTTGTTCAGAAAATATTTAGTTATGAAAAAAATGAATCAAGAATATCAAGAATATTCCTTTATACTATTTGCAGTAATTAAAAATTGTTCATAAAGCACACGGAAAAAGCCTTTTGATCCTTCTCTCAGCCAGTTTATCTGTGTGAATCATATTATATGGAATTTGACTAGAAAGTCTGTCAAGAAAGCAAAAGCAACTGAAAAATAGCTTTGCGATAAATATATGTAACATATTTGCTGTTTTCAATGACAACCATAGGCAGTTATAAAACCAATGTTATTTTCTAAACAAAACACATTATAATATTCTTAAATTCTGATATTAAATAACAGATTTCAATTTCTCAGATAAATGTGCTGACTGTATCATGATGTAGAACATATTGCATATTCTGTTTGCTTAATCTTACCACTGCTTTATAACTATATAAAATAGATTTAGAGATGCATACTGTTTTGGAACATCCATACGCACTGCATAATTCAAGGAAAATTGGAGAAAAGAGATGCAAACTAGGGATGAAAAATTACATACATGCAGTACATATCAATGATATTTTTTTTCAAAAAAATTGCTCAAATGAATAACAGCAAGTTTGAAGAAGTTTTTTTTATAATCTCATATCAGAGCATAACTCCATTCCCAATGCAGAAAACATGTGGGAAGTAGCAACCCTCTCTCCTGTTGGCTTATTAATTCTTTTTCTCTCTAATTGTCGAAGTCATAGGCATATTAAATGTGAGTATTGTTTCATGTCAAAAGAATGGCCCTACATTTTCCAAAGAGTTTTTTCACACCAGATAGGATCTGTTTGTTTTTCAGACTGCAAATAATGGAGTTTAACACAGGAATTAAAATACTATACTGAATGGAGATCACTTTGTCCAGATCGATGAGCGATTCTGAACTTGGCTTCATATAGCGAACAAATGCTGTCATATAAAATAAACCCACAACAATAAGATGGGAGCTTTCTGCCTGCCTGCTGATGATTTTATTTTGAGAATGGATGAAATAATATTAATGTAAGAGATCAGAGTGAAAAGAAATGAGCTGAACCCGAATGTCAAAATAAATATTAGAAGAACAATATAATTAGTGAGAGTCTCTGCATAAGACAAAGGCAAGAGTGAAGGAAGCTCACAATTATAGCGTCTGATGGTCTTGTTGCTACAAAAATTGAGATTTAGCAAAGGTAGTGCCTATGGCACCCAAGAAACCCAGGAACCATGCTCCACCCATCATTTTATTGCACTTCTCTTTTGTCAAATATCTGTTGTAATGAAGTGGCTCACATATGGCCACATAACGAACATAATCTTCCTCTCATCATAATGCTGAGAGGATGAATACTTCTTTACAAGATGTTTGTAGAAAAAAGAAAATCTGTGCAATACATCCTTCCCAGGAAATGGTTTTCTGCTTTGTAATAAAATTTGCCAACATCTTGGGAACAGTGACTGAGGAGTAGCAGATGTCAACAAAAGCTAAATCACTAAGAAAGAAAAACATGGGGGTTTGAAGGTGAAACTCAGACTTGATTACCAATATAAGTACCATATTCCCCAAGATAGTGACTAAAATATGATCATGAAGAAGAAAATAAGAAAATCCTGTATTTTTGGATCATTGGAGAGTCCCAACAGAATAAACTCTGTTATTACAGTCTGATTTTTCCACTCAGATGACTCAGGATTCATAAGATCTATCAGAAAAGGAAACAAACATAATGAAACTTCAAATTAATGTTAAAAGTTACATATGAAATATGTTATGTTGAGTTTTCTATATTTCATTTCTAATTGTTTTATCAAAGTAAAAATGTAAGGATTGTTTTTCATTTTCATGATGTGTTTAACTGTTTTCATGACATTTTAATTCATTACTCATTCTAAATGGTACTTGTACTTAGTATCAGTTTATATATCTGTGCATTGATGAAGTGACATCCACCAAGTACAAGGCATGAAAGTTACAGTATATTTCAGAAGAAGAAAAAATCATTTGAATTAAATTACTATTTATAATAAACATGAAATCATGATTTCATGTCAAGAAAAACTGATCTTATGGAGATTTAATTATGAATTTCTATTTATGTAGAGTGCAGATATTTCAGGATATTCAAACATGAAACAAACAAGAACTATTGCCCCAGCAGGTTTTTTTTATAATTAGGCAAACTTGGGTCCCTTCAATTCCCTTTTCCATCCTGAATTTTTCTGACTTCCTATCTAGCAATAATTAGGACTATTGAATTATGTTTATAATTTCTTTTACTTAAGCCATATCTAGCTAAAGACCCTGTCACACTGCCCAGTGGATGCAAAACGTTAGTAAAAAGGACACAACGGACGAGAAAAATGTTCCATCGTTGTTATCCGCTCTCAAAAGGGGCAAAAAATTTCATAACCAGAGCGGATAACACGGAAAGGAACGGACGCGGGGAGGACGCAGAGTG
The DNA here is from genome assembly GCA_015471245.1 of Laticauda colubrina. NCBI lineage: Eukaryota > Metazoa > Chordata > Lepidosauria > Squamata > Elapidae > Laticauda > Laticauda colubrina. The sequence goes on along the minus strand of BLBF01000064.1, from coordinate 3,045,356 downwards.
GATGGAAAGCGGATGCGGAATGGAACCCCAGTGGATGGAAGCAAATGGGAGTGGATGGCACATCTGCTAGGCTTCTGGGGGACCTCAGCAAAGCGGAGGCGGAATGGATACAGCGGATGCAGAACGGACATGGAACGGATGAAGCGGATGCACAGCAGATGCACAGCGGATGAAGTGGATGCACAGCGGAAGCCTAGCGGATGCACAGAGGAAGCCGAACGGATGCACAGCGGAAGCCGAACGGATGCCGAGCATTAATTGCGCATGCGAGGGGAATGCATTGCATAAGCACCGCGGATATAAAGGGAATCAGCTCCCAAGCAGGTCACCATTTGGAGGAAAGACCTGCTGCCGGATACATCGAGTCCTTGCCTGCCCTGCCTGCATGCCTTCCTGCCAGCCTGCCTCCAAGCCTGCCTCCCAGCCTCCTGGCCAGCCTCCCTGCCAGCCTTGCTCTCTGCCTGCCTGCCAGCCTTGCTGCCAGTATGCCTTCCAGCCTCCTTGCCAGCCAGTCTGCCTGCCAGCCTTGGTGCCTGCCTGCCTGCCTGTCTTCCTGCCAGCCTTCCTGCCAAGCTTCCTGCCAGCCTTGGTGCCTGCCTGCCTGCAAGCCTTTGTGCCTGGCTGACTGCCAGGCTTCCTGCCAGCCTTGGTGTCAGGCTTCCTGCCAGCCTTGGTGCCTGCCTGCCTGCCAGCCTTTGTGCCTGGCTGCCTGACAGTCTTCCTGCCAGCCTTGGTGGCAAACTTCCTGCCAGCCTTGCTGCCTGCCAGCCTCCCTGCCCACCAGCAACCTCACAAATATGGGGAAGAAGCGAAAGCCTCAGCAACCTGCCACCATCCCTGGCAAGAGGGAGAGGGCCACCCTCCTGCCCACTGTCCCTGACTCTGCTTCTGCTGGGGCTTGTGCTGCTCGGGCTCGCATTTCTGGTGCTGAAGCTTCTGCTGGCGCTGCTCCTGGCGGTGGTGCTTCTGCTGCTGCGTACTCTGCTGAAGCTGCTCCTGGCGGTGGTGGTTCTGCTGCTGCGTACTCTACTGAAGCTGCTCCTCGTCCTGCTCGTCCTGCTCGTGCTCCTGGTCCTGCTGGCGCTACTGGTGCTGCTGGTGCTTACTCTGCTGCTGCTGATCCTGGTCCTGCTGGTGCTGCTGCTGGTGGTGGTGCTGCTGCTGCTGCTTCTGCTGATCCTGCTGGTGCTGCTGCTCCTGCTGCTGCTCCTGCTGCTGCTGATGATGATCCTGCTGCTGCTGCTGCTGGTGATGATGATGATGATGATGATGATGATCCTGCTGGTGATGATGATGATGATGATGATGATAATGATTGTTAGGGATAACATTGTTCACCCTAACTGGTTTAGGTGAAATAATAACTATGAATCATAGTTAGTGTATGTTAGAATGTATGCAGCTTTAACTGTGAAATAGCAATTAAAGGAGTGGTTAAGAAAACAATATAAAAGTAGCAAGACTACGGCTTGCTCACTCTCTCTCTCTGGCTTTGATGATCCCTGATTACTGCTTGGAATCAAGACTGCATTGCTCGAACGGGAGAGACAACAAAGGACTGATTTGTATGTGAACTGACATAGGATATTCTACATGGACTTTGCTAACTGAATACCCCTGAATGGACTGACTACATGGTAAATGAATATTGGACTGTTATTTGACTATGCCATAAATTTATACTGGGATAAAATATATTCTTGATAGCACAAGCGTATCTGTTATTTTTACTGTATGTTAATAAACATACAAGCTTAGCTCACTCATTTATCTGTGTGCCTATCTGACTAACGCTGCACATTCTGTTTAGCTTGTCTACCTAACCCTGGTTGGGGAACCCAGGCTTAACACTGGTTATGGGCCCAGAGGCTGCAAAGTCAGTTTAACTAGGTTAAACAGATTTATGTAAAAAGTGAGAGTTTGTATTGTTATACATTACAGTAAACAGACAGCTGTGTTTTATTAATTATATTTTTATATCCATATAAGAAAAACATGGCACAAGTCAGTCTACAAAGTTTGTCCCTTATATCCGAGCTGGATGGAACAAACTATGTATCATGGTCTACAAAATGTAGTCTACTTCTACGAAGAGAAGGTCTGTGGAACATAATTGAAAATCCACCAAACGTAGAAGAATGGGATCCAGAGGATGAGGAAGACAGACTAAAGATAGAAGAATTTAAGCATAAAAAGCAACAAGCCATTTGCATAATTGCGTTAACCTTAACTGATCAACAGCTTGTTTATATCCACGGAGAAAAAACGGCTGTTGGGTGTTGGCAGAAGCTGAAGAGAATTTATGTTCGAGATAATATTGGTGCACACATAAATCTAACACGGAAGCTTTTCAGGACGCATCTCCAAACAAATGGTGATATGCAGAGTCATTTAAAAACTATGCAAAGCATTTTCCAAGAATTACACGAGAAAGAGCTTATATTCTCTGAACAACATCAAGTTTATATAATTCTATCTTCCCTTGATGAAAGTTATGATAACTACGTAACTTCACTTGAAATTTTGCCAAAGCAAAATTTAACTTTAACTGATATAAATGGCAGATTGATCGAAGAGGCCAGAAGAAGGCATGAAAGAGATGAATTAAGGAGGAAGCAACCTCAAAAAGAAGATAATGAACCTCCTACTGCATACGCAATTAAAAAGTGTTTTAATTGTGGAGGAAGAGGACATTTGGCAAGATTTTTTAAAAGGCAAAGCGCCAGAACGCTGGCCAGAATACTAAAAATCATCAAAGACTACATAAAAATTTAGAGTTAGCCATGTATACTAACGGAGCTGTAAAAAATAATTTATGGGTGGTTGACAGTGGAGCATCCCATTGTATAACAAATGATAACAAAAAAATTATTAAAATGTCCCAGAGTACACAGCAGATATTGTTAGCCAATGGATGGAAACTGAAAGCTAAAGGTGAAGGTATAGCATATTGTTCTTTTATAAAAGAGAATGTAAAATTGTTATATGTACCACAACTTAAGTTTAATTTAATTTCAGTTAGAATTTTGGTTAAACTAGGATATGTAGTTACATTTAAGGGAGATAACTGCATACTTGAAAAAGAAGATAAGAGAATAACTGCATCTTTAAGAGGTGAATCATATGTGTTAAATGATGATGGTTTAAAGGTGGCTAACACAATTTATGAAAATAAGAAACCTCATGACGAATGTATTCACTTGTTACATCGAAGGCTAGGGCATTTAAATTTTAAAATGCTTAAGAAAACTGTTGAATTGTCTAAGGGAATAAGTTTGAAATCTTGTAATAAGTATTTGCAATGTAATGCCTGTAATCAAAATAAGAGCAGGGTTATACCGGCTAATAGAGTTGATGGATTTACTACTAAAGAGCCTTTAGAAGTAGTATTTGCTGATTTAATAGGTCCGAAAAAACCAAGTGTAGGAGGAGCTCGCCACATACTATGTATAATGGATCACTATTCAAGATATGGGTTTTGCTATTTAATGAAGAGCAAAACTGAAACATATCAAAATCTATTTAATTGGCTAAAATTCGCTGAAAGAAAAACCAAAAAGAAATTAGTAACTCTCATCACAGATAATGGTACAGAATTTACAAATAATAAATTTAAAAACAGACTTAGAATGTTAGGTATTCAACATAAAATGTCTGCACCATATAGGCCACAACATAATGCCTTTATAGAGAGAAGAGGCCAAACATTACAATCAATGGCACAAACTATGATGTCTGATTCAGGATTACCTGACAATTTATGGGGAGAAGCAATAATGTGTGGTAATCATATATTAAATAATGTTGTTAATTCAACAACAGGTGAATTACCATTCACACTGTGGCATGGTACAAAACCTGATTTAAGTTACATGCGCACATTTGGAGCACCAGCATGGGTGCATATCCCTACACAACTTAGATACAAAGGACAGCATAGAGCTAAAAGATTGATTTTTGTAGGTTATACATCTAATCATAAATCTTATAGATTCTGGGAACCAGGTACATCGAGAGTTTACACCAGTGCTAGTGCAAAATTCCTAGAACATGTAGGATGGAATAGATTAGAGCAAGATTTAAATAATGAAGTATTTATTGAACCCTACAAAAGGCAGAAAGATGAGATTAGCTATAAGAAGAGTCCAATTAAAGAAGAAGTCCACGAAGAGCAAATAGGACCAGAACAAGAGGAAATAGTTGATCAGGAAGAGTTACATGATCAAGAACAATTAATAGAGGAAAGTCCACCTGTAAGTCCTATAATACCTAGACGTACTACATTTGTACGTACTACTCGTACTGCTCGTGCTCCTGGTCTTGCTCGTCCTGCTCGTCCTGCTCATGTTCCTGGACCTGCTCGTGCTCCTGGTATTGAGGCGCAGCTGGTGCTGCTGCTGCTGCTGCTGATGATGATTATGACCCTGCTGGTGATGATGATGATGATGATGATAATGATGATGATGATGATGATGATGATGATGATAATCCTGCTGGTGCTGCTGGTGGTGGTGGTGTGGAGGAGCAGCCCCTACTACCTCGGAGCCCCTCTCATGAGGGCCCATCTGGTCCTGCCAAAGGGAGGAAGAGGCATATGCAGGGACGGGAGAGGAGGCAATACTCCATTGAGGAGGAACATGAGGATGAGGTGCTGGAGTGGCTGAGAGAGAATGACTATCTGTGGCAGAAGGGACACCGGCTGTACAGGGACACCAAAAGGAAGCAGGCTGCTTGGAGAGAGAAGGCGGAGAGTATTGGCTACACTTCGGAGGTGCTCCTCAGCTGGTGGAAGCACATGCACACCTGGTACGGGAAGCTGCACCTGAAGAAATCTGGCCAGGCCACGGTTAAGCTGATGGACAGAAAGACCTACGTCATGGCCAGGTGCAGCTTCCTGGAGGGTGAGATCCGCCACCGAGGAGCACCAGGAGCCCCTCTGTCTAACCTCTCTCTCCGGCAGCCTGCTGAGAGCCAGTCCTCCTCTGGCCCAGAGTCAGTCCCTGTCTTCAGGCAGGTTTCTGTGGAGCGTGCCATGGCGGAGAACCTGCGGACAGGTGTTGTAACCGTGGTGGAGTGCATGGAGGACTCCCTGCTGTGGTGGGAGAAAAGAGACGGAGCGTCAACCACAGCCCTACCCACATTCACCCACAGCTCCACCTCCACAGAAAGGCAGAGAGCCAGACAGCAGGAGGGGCAGAGCCACACTGTCCTGCTGGAGATCAGGGACACCATCCGGACCAGCATAGATCTCCTTTCTCAGCTGGTCCACACCGACTCCTTATCCTCCAACCGCAAGCCCTTCCTCACCGATGTCAACCAGACCCTCAGGAACCTGGAGGAACCCCAGTACTAGGTTGAGAAGGACCGGATAACAGAGCTGCTTCACAACCCTCCAGATCCAGAGGAACCTGCTCCCACCCAATCCAGGTCTGCTCCTCCACCCCAGGTGATGTCCCTCCCATTCCAAGGCTGCCCACAGGCCCTCACCTACCAGGGCTATGGCTACCAGCACAGGCAGCAGCCCTTCCCAGTCCAGGAACAGAGTCATCGGGCAAAACCGTTGCCACCGGTTCCACTGATGCCACCGATGCCACCCACGCCAATGATGCCACCGACGAGAGCGATGCCACCCACACCACCGATGCCACCAATGCCAGTCCTCACCCAGCTGCAGACCAGACATCCCCACTACACTGCTCCTTCCTCCACCCCACAGCCAAGCCCGGCCTCAGTACATCTGTCCTCAGTACTAGGGCTGACACCCCATGGCATGGAGGAAGGAGCTCTCAAAATCAAGGGGCTGAGCCAGCTGTCCGAGAGCTTTCTCAACACACCATCACCTGTTGTCCTCTCGGAACCAGGCACCCCAAAGCGCTTCAGACAAGCACTCCAGCACCAGCCACCTCCATAGCATCTGGACCCTTCACCCCTGAGACTGGGCACACCTCCGAGTGACCAAGAGGAGTGCCAGAGACTGGCTGGCTGGCTACCTGTGGACTTTATTTGGACACTTGACTTGGGTCATTTTTCTTTTACAGCTTGTTAATAAAGTCTAAAACATGGCTGGAGGCATCCTCATGAAGTTCTGGAACGCCCGAGTGTCTTCGCTCCTGAGCTCCACCACCAGCTTGTACAGTCCGTCCTATGCTCTTCTGGCGAACCATCTTTGGACCCAGACTTTTTTTGGGTGCCTCCTTTTCTTCCCGTAGTCGAGTTCACAGAACCTGTAGATGGCTTTGCACTGTTGCAGAAGGATGGTGGCTGCTGAAAGGACTTTGTCCCAATCCACGGTGGACATGACTGGATGCTGTGGAAGAGGAAGAGCCAGATGAAGGCTGCAGAGGTCTGCACCGCTGGGCTGCTGTTCTGAAAGTGAGATGCAGATGAGTTGCTCCCCCTTTTTATAGGAAATATAGGTTTTCCGCTAGGCATCCTCTAGGCATCCTCTAGACATCCTTAATATCCGAGATAGGTCCCCTCTGCGAATGTTTTTTCCGTTTTAAATGCTTTGTTTCCATGCTGCATCCACTAGGCATCCGTTCTGCATCTGTTCTGCATCTGTTCCGCTTCCTCCCTGCATCTGAGCAGATCGAGTTGCGCGGATGCGCAGCAGATGTCTAGCGGATATAGCGGATGCGTAACGGATGCAGAACGGATGCCTAGCGGATGCGTAGCGGATACATAACGGATGAACTGGATACATTTTCCACGCAAAAGTTTTGGGCAACCCAAAACTTTTGGAGTGGATGAAATGTCAATAAACGGATGTTGGACAGATAGAGAGGAAGCCAAACGGAGGCAGTGAGTACAACGTGTTTTCGAACAGATGGCAAGCTTTTTTGTCCGTTTTATATCCTCTTTACTTCCGTTGGTTCAGTGTGACATGGCCTTTAGATATTGTAGATTTTGAAATATATCTAGTGTAAATAGATATGATATATGCCTCATCTTTGTTTCTTCTAAGAAGCAGAGATTGTCTTAAAAATTTAAAAGGATTAACTTTTTTTCCAAGAAAGCACTGCAGGTACAGCCTACTAATTTTGCTCTGAACACCAGTTTATAGATAATGTAGTTACATAAAATGTAGCTGATAAACACCAAAGCTTATAACATTAAACTTTAAGAATGAGCAGAATTATTCTTACTGATCACCTAAAACAAAGTTTTTAGAAATAATAATCTGTATGTAATACCAAATAACCCAGCTGAAATTCAAATTATAATTCAGTCATAATTAAAGTTAGATTATTATGGGAAAGCCTTTCCCACTGTTTCTCAATCACTTTTAGTTCACTATGTTATATATAGTACTAGAGTACGAAACTAGAACCAAACTGTATTAAAGAACTCTCTTATTCATAAAAATATTTTCTTTCCTCTAACCACAGGCCTTTTGTCTTTTATGAAGTAGTTCTGCTGCAGTCAAGAAACTCTCTCTACCTTGGCCACCATTTTCTAAATGACTGGGACCTTTCTTGCAGTGAGATAATAAAAAGACACCATTATTCCTTCTGGAATTCAGGGCAGCATTAACCAATTGGGAATACATATTTCTCAGATTAAAATATATACAATGTAAATATGTCGAAGATATTTTGCTTTGCTTTTCCCATCCTTATTGAAAGTCATAGTTTAAATGTAAATTTGAAGTGTTGTTGCTATTGTTTTTAAATCCACACACAAAAATGTGTGTTACATGAAAGGAATACTTACTTTGAATTAAACAAAATTACGTTTCCCATCAATGCATAAATAATACACACACACAGAAAGAGAGAGAGATAGAGAGAGACAAAGACAAGAGAGACATGAAAGCTAGGGGATTTTTGAGAACACTTTTGAATAACCTCAAATACAACCTAAAGACCCTGTCACACTGCACCAACGGATGGAAAAAGGATGTAAAACGGAAAAAAAACACTTGCCATCCATTGGTTAATGTGATGCTTCCGTTCTGTACTCACTGCCTCCATTTTGCTTCCTCTCTATCCGTCCAGCATCCGTCTATTGATGTTTCATGTGCTCAGAGGGTTTTGAGCTGCTCAAAACTTTGCGTGGAAAATGTATCCAATGCATCCATTCTGCATCCGCTAGGCATCCGCTTGGCATCAGTTACGCATCCGTTATGCATCCGCTATATCCGCTAGGCATCCATTCCGCATCCGTGCAAATCGATCTGCTCCAACAGTAAACAGACTCAGGGAGGAAGTGGAACGGACGCGGAACGGATGCAGAATGGATGCAGAATGGATGCAGAACGGATGAAGAAAGGATGAAAGTGGATGCAGCTCGCAAAGAAAGCATTTAAAATGGAAAAAACGTTCGCAGAGGGGACCTAACTCGGATATTAAGGATGTCTAGAGGATGCCTAGAGGATGCAAAGGGAAACATAGTGGAAAACCTATACTGCCTATAAAAAGGGGGAGCAACTCATCTGGATCTCGCTTTCAGCCCAGCAGCCCAGCTGTGCAGACCTCTGCAGCCTTCATCTGACTCTTCCTCTTCCACAGCATCCAGTCATGTCCACCATGGATCGTAACACAGTCCTTTTGGCAGCCACCATCCTTCTGCAACAGTGCAAAGCCATCTACAGGCTCTGTGAACTCTACTACAGGAAGAAAAAGAGGCGGCCAAGAAGCGTCTGGGTCCAAAGATGGAACAGGATAAGAGCAGAATACGGACTGTACAACAAGCTGATGGTGGAGCGCAGGAACGAAGACACTCGTGCATTCCAAAACTTCATGAGGATGCCTCCAGCCATGTTTGACGAAGTTGTGCAGCGCCTGACACCCAGGTTGACCAAGGCAAACACCAACTTCCGGGCCAGCCTGGAACCTGGACTAAAGGTGGCACTCACTTTGCGCCACCTGGCCTCAGGGACCACATACAGGAGCATGCAGTATGGCTGGAGGGTGCCACACAACACCATCAGCATTGTGGTCAGAGAAGTGGTTCAGGCCATCATCGAAGAATACATGGAGGAGCTCCTCCAGTGCCCACCACTGAACAAGGCAGGAGAAAAGTTGCAGAGCAGTGGTATCTGTGGTGGAACTTCCCACACACCGTTGGAGCCATAGATGGCAAGCACGTGGCCTGCAAAGCACCAGCCAAGTCGGGGTCCACTTATTTCAACTACAAGGGCTTCTTCAGCATCGTCCTCTTCGCCATGGTCAATGCTGACTACAAGTTCATGTACATCGATGCTTCAGGCAATGGGTCAGCTTCAGATGCCCAGGAATACAACGCCAGGGACCTCAAGGAGGGGCTGGAACGCAACCTCATCGTGGGCTTCCCAGATCCAGACCCACTGCCCAACGACACGCAAGATGTGCCCGAATTCATCATGGGGGATGATGCCTTCTCCCTCAGAACCTATCTTATGAAGCCCTACACTTCCAGACTCCTCACCCGTGAAGAGAGGATCTTCAACTACAGCTGTGCAGGGCAAGGCAGGTGGTGGAGAACGACTTTGGCATCCTGGCCAACAGCTTCCAGGTACTTCTCACCACCATGCAGCATCACCCACAGACCATGAGGAGGATCGTGGAAGCTTGCTGCATCCTGCACAATCTCATGCGCACCTGCTACCCAGTGTTGCAGAACAGGCTCGTGGACCTCCAAAAAGGCAATGGGGGCATGGAGCCTGGGGAATGGAGGCAAGGGCAAAACCTGATAGACACTCAGGATGTGCAAGGCCCCAACAGAGCCTCACATGAAGGGAAGAAGCAGCGCAACCTCCTGAAACACTGGTGCAACTCCCCAGCTGGAGTGGTGGAGTGGCAAGACAGGATGACAGATGCTTAATGGATGCTTCCTTCAGCCTGTCTCATCACACAGAGGAGATTGGGCCATGTATGTTGGGTGGGCCTACAATGAACAGGTCGTTTAATAAAGAGTTGTGTTTATGTTGACATGTGTGGATGATTATTACATTATTATTGATAATAAAGGGTCATAGGTGTGGCACCTGGGAGGGTGGCAGTCCCACTATGCTTGCACTGAAGGTTTATCTATCCCACAGCTATTACCCATCCCAAAGGTATTCCTGCTCATTCCACAGGTATCCCTGCCCATCCGACTACTATCTTTACCCATCCCACATATATCCTAACCATCCCAAAGGTATCCCTGCCCATCTGACAGGTATTCCTGCCCATCCCACAGTTATTACCCACTACAAAGGTATTCCTGCCCACTCCACTGCTATCTTAACCCATCCCACAAGCACACAAAGGCTTGAACCATTTCTAAAAGTTTCCACCAATACTTTATTAAAAAAAAGAAATGAAGCAAGTGTGTGAATCAAAGATAGACTTTATTAACAACAAGTTGTAAAAGAAAAATGACCCAAGTCAAGTGTCCAAATAAAGTCCACAGGTAGCCAGCCAGCCAGTCTCTGGCACTCCTCTTGGTCACTCGGAGGTGTGCCCAGTCTCAGGGGTAAAGGGTCCAGGTGCTGTGGAGTTGGCTGGTGCTGGAGTGCTTGTCTAAAGCGCTTTGGGGTTCCTGGCCCCGAGCGGACAACAGGTGATGGTGTGTTGAGAAAGCTCTCAGACATCTGGCTCAGACCTGTGATTTTGAGAGCTCCTTCCTCCATGCCATGGGGTGTCAGCCCCAGTAATGACGACAGATGTACTGAGGCTGGGCTTGGCTGTGGGGTGGAGGAAGGAGCAGTGTAGTGGGGCTGTCTGGTCTGCAGCTGGGTGAGGACTGGCATTGGTGGCATCAGTGTCATGGGTGGCATCGGTGGTGTCGGTGGCATTAGTTTCGTGGGTGGCATTGGTGGCATTAGTTGAACCGGTGGCAACGGTGATTTCCGATGACTCTGTTCCTGGACTGGGAAGGGCTGCTGCCTGTGCTGCTGGACCTCCTGGTAGCTGTAGCCCTGGTAGGTGAGGGGCTGTGGAAAGCCTTGGAATGGGAAGGACATCACCTGGGGTGGAGGAGCAGACCTGGACTGGGTGGGAGCAGGTTCCTCTGGGTCTGGAGGATTGTGAAGCAACTCGGTGATCCGGTCCTTCACCACCTGGTACTGGGGTTCCGCCATGTCTGTGAGGGTCTGGTTGACATAGGTGAGGAAGGGCTTGCGGTTGGAGGATGAGGAGTCGGTGTGGACCAGCTGAGAGAGGAGATCTATGCTGCTCCAGATGGTGTCCCTGATCTCCAGCAGGACAGTGTGGCTCTGCCCCTCCAGTCTGCCTCTGTGCCTTTCTGTGGAGGTGGAGCTGGGGGTGGACGCGGATACAGCTGTGGTGGACGTGCCGTCTCCTTTCTCCCACGGCACCAGGGAGTCCTCCACGTGCTCCACCATGGTTACAACAGCTGTCCGCAGGTTCTCGGCCGTGTCACGCTCCACAGAAACCTGTCTGGAGACAGGAGCTGACTCTTGGCTGGAAGAGGACTGGCTCTCAGCAGGCTGCTGGAGAGAGAGGGTAGTGAGAGGTGCTGCTGGTGCTCCTCGGTGGCGGATCACACCCTCCAGGAAGCTGCACTTGGCCATGACATAGGTCTCTCTGTCCGTCAGCTTAACCGTGGCCTGGCCAGATTTCTTCAGGAGCACGAACAGGACGAGCAAGTCCAGGAGTACGAGCAGGATGAGCAAGACCAGCAGGACAAGGAGCAGCTTCAGCAGAGTAAGCACCAGCAGAAGCACCACTGCCATGAACAGCCTCAGCAGAGTAAGCACGAGCAGAATCACCACCACCAGAAGCAGCATCATCAGCTCCTCCAGAAGCAGAAGCAGCAGAAGCCCCAGCAGAAGCCCCAGCAGAAGCCCCAGCAGAAGCAGAGTCAGAGACAGGGGGCGGGAGGGTGGCCCTGTCCCTCTTGCCAGGGATGGCGTCATGTTGCTGAGGTTTTCTCTTCTTCCCCATGGTTGTGGGGTTGCTGGCTGGCAGGGAGGCTGGCAGGGAGGCTGGCAGGCACCAAGGCTGGCAGGAAGGCTGGCAGGAATCCTGGCAGGCAGCCAGGCACCACGGCTGTCAGGAAGGCTGGCAAGCAGGCAGGCAGCAAGGCTGGCAGGCAGACTGGCTGGCAGGAAGGCTGGAAGACAGGCTGGCAGCAAGGCTGGCAGGCAGGCAGGCAGACAGCAAGGCTGGCAGGGAGGCTGGCCAGGTGGCTGGGAGGCAGGTGGGAGGCAGGCTGGCAGGAAGGCTGGCAGGAAGGCTTGCAGGCAGAGCAGGCACGGCAGTCAATGTGCCTGCAGCAAGGCTTGCAGGCAGAGCAGGCACGGCAGCAGGTTTTTCATTCAAATGGTGACCTGCTTCCGAGCTGCTTCCCTTTATATCCGCGGGGCTTACGCAATGCATCCCCCCCGCATGCGCAATTAACGCTCGGCATCCGTTAGGCTTCCGCTGTGCATCCGCTAGGCTTCCGCTCTGCATCCGCTTCATCCGCTGTGCATCTGCTTTGCATCCGCTTCATCCGTTCCGCGTCCGCCCTGCATCCGCTGTATCCGTTCCACGTCCGCTTTGCTGATGTGCCATCCACTCCCATCCGCTTCCATCCACTGGGCTTCTGTTCCGCATCAGCTTTCCATCCACCCTGCATCCTCCACGCGTCCGTTCCTTTCCGTGTTATCCGCTCTGGTTATGCAAATTTTTGCCCCTATTGAGTGCGAATAACAACAGATGGAACATTTTTCTCATCTGTTGTGTCCTTTTTACTAACATTTTTCATCCATTGGGCAGTTTGACAGGGCCTTTATGGACAGTTTGATGTTGGGGATAATGCTATAAACCAGAAGAATTGGAATCCTATGCACGAAGTTAGCCTAGGGACTTTGAACCAATCATTCTCTCAGTCTTGGGAAGAAGAGAATGGCAAAACAATTCTGAAATCTTAACAAAAAATGTCATCTCAGTGCTACTTTCAGATGTGGATCCAGACCAAAAAGGGCCCAGCTAAAGCATTTCATCCTGTACTCTTCATAACTGAGTGCTAATCAAGGGAAGGTATGTCAAACATTAATATAATTGATCGATTTTCCAAGAAAAGTACTACAATCCTAACGAGTCCAGAAGTACTTTACAAAAATACCCTACCCCACCAGACTTGAGATTCTAGGCTTAGACATCCTTGAACTATGCCGGCTAAGATTGGATTTAAGCATAATACATAAAATTGTATGTTACAATTGTTCCGTTTGGAAATAAGTTGTGCGAGACCGGGTTCCAACAACAACACTTTTATTTTAACAAGTAAGGCAATGGTAACGGAATAATAGCCCAAGCCGTGGCAGTCCTTTTTATAGCAGCTTGCTCACGGCTTGTGGCCAATGACAGTACTTTGAGTGTTCCCGCCATTAGGCAGGCCAATCAGATTGGTTCTCTAATGGCCAATCCAAGAACAGCCTTCTCGGCCAATCAAATTAAGGCGCTTAGAGTCTACCAAGTTCCATACACAACACTCCTCCCCCCTTGGTTTCGTCCAACATGCGTCACGTAGTCACGCAAGTAGGTGAGGCTTTTTCGAGTCCTCATTGACCTGTGTAGCTCAGTCTCAGCGTGGTCTTCAAGTGGTTCGGACAAGATCGCTTTCTCTCTGTGCTTTCTCCATGGAACCTCCTAGAAGGGTTAGTCAGCCTTGCCGTTCCCACCTGAGTTTCTTGGGTCGGTTGAGATGGCTTCACTGCTCCCTCCTGGTTCGTCCGGTTTGGTCGAGCTGGCCTGGCTGTCTCCTTCCAGAAAGGCCTCACTTTGTTCTCCTGCTCCCAGACTTCTCTCTTGGGATTCATCTAATCATGAGTGCTCTTTTTGATTTGTTTGGGAGACTTTGTGTAGTGTTTGTTGTCATGTTATGGGAGGTTTGTCTCTCCCTTTTTTATTATTTTGTATTTCCCCCCCTCCTTGGCTGTTTTTGGTTCATTTATTATTTTTGGCGCTGGTGTGGTGTTGCATTCTAGGGTGCGAGAACGAAGCTGGTCGATGTGCCACTTCCATTCTCTTCCATCATCTAATACTAGTTGGTAAGACCAGGGGCCTGTGATTTGGGTGATTGTGGCTGGGAGCCATAACGGGTTCCCGGTAAGGTTTTTTGCATAAATCAGGTCACCTATCTCGAATGCGTGGTATATGCTGGAGGAGTCAGGGGGTTTATCCCAGGTATAAGTGGGGTGCAGTCTGTCGAGATAGGAATGCAATTTCCTACCCATTAAGTGTTCTGCTGGGCTCTTGTTTGTTGTGCTGCTAGGGGTAATATGTTGCATGGTTAATAATTTGTTTAGCTTTTCTTGCACGGCCCCCTTGTCCATTCTTTCTAGGCCCTCCTTAGTGTGCCAAACCATGTGTTCAGCCCTACCATTTGCAGCCGGATGTGCCGGTGCTGTCAAGGCATGTTGGATGCCCTGTGCAGCTAAATACTGCTCGAATGCCAATGCGGTAAACTGGGGCCCATTGTCCGACACCAATACTTCAGGCAGTCCATGCATGGTGAAAAGCTTGTCTAACTGCTTCATCACTGCCTCGGTGGTCATGGAAGCCATAAGTTCGACTTCTAACCAGTTCGACTAGGTGTCCATGACTATCAAAAATGTGTTGCCTTTTGTTGGCCCAGCAAAGTCAATATGCCGTCTCGACCATGGGCCCCGGGAAGTTTCCCATTCCCTGACTGATGCCTGTGGTGCGGTAGGCCTCATTTTTTGGCAGCCATGGCATGTAGCCACCCAATGTTCAATGTCTTTGTCCAGCCCTGGCCACCAGACGTAACTCCTGGCCAAGGCTTTCATCTTAACTATGCCCGGGTGCTCCTTGTGCAACATGAACAAAACATTTTCCTGAAGTTTTTTTTTGGATTACCACCATGTCACCCCACAAAATACAGACTTTCTCAATAGACAGTTCAGTCTGTCGGGTGCAAAATGGCTTAAAAGTCTCAGTTTTGTTTTCGTTCAGCCAGCCTTTACCTACCCAATGCAGAATGTGAGCTGTCAGTGGGTCTTTCACAGTGGCTTTAGCGACGTCCGCTGCGGTTAGTGGAAGATTCGGTCAGGCCTTGAGTTGGAGAGTGGAGAAGTGGGAGCTGGGTCATCTTCTATGATGGGCAGCGGGGAATGGCTCAAAGCGTCTGCATGAGTGATGGTCTTCCCTGGGTGGTGGATCAGCATGTAGATGTAGGCAGCGAGGAATTCTGACCACCTCGTCATTCTAGGTGACAGAATGTTCGGGGTTGGTTTGTTTCCTGCTAGAATCCCTAACAGGTGTTTGTGATCAGTGATGATCGGAAAAGATTCTGCCGTAAAGGTAATCATGGAATCTTTTGACTCCAGCTATGATTGCGAGGGCTTCTTGGTCGAATTGTCTGTAATTTCTCTCTGATTTGGAAAGCGTTTTTGAATAGAAGGCAACCAGTGCCTCTCTGCCATTTGGTAGCTTGTGGCTCAGGATGGCTCCGATTCCAAAAGGATGCCTTTTGGCTGCCTTTTGATGCCTTTTGGATGCCTTTAACAGTCATCACAGGTGACTGTTAAAGGCAGGGTATTGCTATACTGGATCAAAACAGTGTTAGACGTTAATAGATCTTTGATACTTTGAAATGCTGCTTGTTCCCAGTAGCCCCATTTCCAGATAGCCATGATTTTCCACTTGGCATGGTTGATTGGCTCTAACAACCCTTGTGCTATTAGTTTGTTTAGTTGTTCGTCAATTTTTGGTTTTAAGGCAAAAGTGATACATCTGGCTTTGAGCTGGATGGGGGCTATTTTCGGGTCTAGGCTAAATGAGATTGGGGTCCCCTCCTACTTGCTTAGGGTCCTGTCGAATATCCTGGAACTCTTGTAACAGGCTCTCTTCCCAGTTGGCCACAACGATGCTGTTGATCCCGGTCATCCCGATTCCCAGGGGCGCGAACCATTCGATTCCTAGCAGGCTAGGGCAATGGTCAGGGGCAAAATTTCAGCATGATTTTTAAATTCGAATAGAAAAAGTCCAAGGCCCACTACTGGGATTCGATTTCCCTGATAGTCCTTTAAGTTCAGTTTTTGTTTTTCCAGCTCTTTTTGTTGATTCGGTATCAGGCATCGGATGGTGTTCCAAGATTCCATGGATAAAAAGGATCTGGAGTCGACTTCCATCTCACAGGACTTCCCTTCGATGTCCACCTCTATCCGGACCTTTTTCACGTTTGCTGTCCTGGCATTTCCGATTGTTACCGTCTGGTGCGTTTCCTCTCTGTCACTCGTTCTTTTACTTCTACTATCTCGGTTCCATCTGCTTCTGGCTTGTCTCTCTTCATGTCTGGGGGGGGGGGGTGCTGCCGCATCTTTTAGGACTATAGCTCTTTTTGTTTCGGCAGACCCTTTCGATGTGCCCCCATTTGTTACAAGCTCTGCAGATTGCATCTAGGAACCTGCATTCAGATTGCAGGTGGTTGCCTCCGTATCCAGCACATTGGAATTCCCACCTGTTTCTTCTTTTTCCCCGCCATTTCTTGTCTGATTGAAGTCTATGGATATCTTCATTGTCGTCATCAGTGTTGCTCGGGGAGTCGAGATCTTCATAGTGGGCGGTCACTGTGGGCTGTTTCTTGCTTCCCTCCGCCTTCTTTGATTTAGCGGATCTGGAATTGAATTCGTTTGGTGCATAGTGGCTGTGGATTTCTTTGCTGCTTCGGCGGCGGTGGCTTTTGTGATGGCCTCAGCCACAGTGATGTTTGGTCTATTTAGCAGCTTACTCTGAAGTGTAGCGTCCTTCAACCCGAGGACCACACAGTCGCTCATGGCCTCATCCATGTTCTGGAACTCGCAGGTTCCTCCGATGTGTCTCAGGGCTGCTACAAAATCTCCGACGATCTCATCTTCTTTTTGGTCACTTTTGTAGAATTCGTGCCTTATTATCAAGTTGGAGACCACTGGTACATAATGTGCTTGGAGCATTCTGTTCAGCTCGGGCCAAGTTTAAACATCTCTTGGTTGGGCTAGTTTAAACCAAGTTTAACATCTCTTGGTTTGGCTAGTACCTTTGCCATTTTAAAAATGGCTGGTCTGCAGTGTGTAAGGAAGACAGCCCTCTTCCTTTGGTCAGATATCTCCTGCAGTTCGTTGCTTTCTAAAAACATTAGAAAGTGATCAATATATGACTCCCAATCCTCCTCATCAGGGTTGAATGGTGCGTGTGGCGCATTGTTACCAGCCATCTCTTTTGCTCAGTTTTGATTGCCGCGTGCTTCGGTCTCGCTCTTCTACAATGATCCCACCTTCATCGCCAGTGTTCCATTCGAAAATAAGTTGTGCGAGACCGGGTTCCAACAACAATACTTTTATTTTAACAAGTAAGGCAATGGTAATGGAACAATAGCCCAAGCCGCATCAGCCCTTCTTATAGGAGCTTGTGGCCAATGACAGTACTTTGAGTGTTCCTGCCGTCAGGCGGGCCAATCAGATTGGTTCCCTAATAGCCAATCCAAGAATGGCCTTCTCGGCCAATCAGATAAAGGCACTTGGAGCCTACCAAGTTCCATACACAACAACAATGTCTTACCAGTTAATGAATATTTCAGTTTTAACCATAACAACACAGGACAACACAATAGATATAAACTTACTGTAAACCACTCCAAACTTGATTGCAGGATGTAAGTGGTCAATGTCTGGAACTCACTACCTGATTCTGTTGTCACATGCTCAACCCTCCACTCCTTTACCCTCAAACCAACCTCTATCTACCTCACCCCATTCCTAAAAAGTGTGTAAGGGGCATGCATAAGTGCACAATCATGCCTATTGTCCCTCTCCTATTGTCCCCAGTTATATTATTATTAGTATTAATATTAGTATATGTATATATGTATGTGTATATATGTATATATACTTTGCATTTAAACTATGAGATAATTATGGATAATAATGATATTTATAACAATATATTTTTTATAATTATTTTATATTAGAAATAAATAAAATAAAACAGTACTGTTATTGCAAGTGTTATGGAAAGGATGATGATTATGAATACATATAGAGCTTTTGTTCAAAAGTACACATTCTTAATTCATTATAGTTGTACATACTACCCACTCCAATTTCACCAAATGGCTAAGAAAAATACATACAAATCATCTACATCATTCTAACACCTTTCAAATAATAAATCTCAGAGAAGAGAATGTTGTGTGTGTTGTTTTCAGTCTGATCCTGTTTATCTTTATTTCCCCACTTAAGTGTTTTTAAAATCTGCCTCTGCAGTTAAGCTGCTAGTAAAGCCGTTATGAAGGGCTATATTATACAGCACAATAATTTAGAAAAGAAAAAATCCCTGGAAAAGATGTAACAGATATTGGAAGAAATTAGGTAGAAAGAAATTCAGTTGCAAAAAACACCTATGGATATAAAATTTTACACCATATTAAACTATTATGGCAACAACTATCTTCGTTAACAATACAGGAAATAAAAACAAAATTGAAACATGCAAAACAAGGACATTTTGAATTTGCTAACAACCAGGCAGATGATCAGCATATAAATTAAGGAAAAAATGAGAAAAGACAGTAATTGTAAAACAATCTGGGAATTTAACAATGTAATAACAGACACTGAACTTATTAAAAAATCTTTTCATAATTTTTATTCAAACTTATGTAAAAGGCAGGAGATTGACCTATTAAAAACAGATGAATACCTTTTAAAACAATAGTTAACTAAACTAATCTCACATTAAGAAATAATGTGAAGATTGTTTACAATATCATAATGAGAAATAGGCTGCCTTAATCTTTCTGGATGCAGAAAAGACCACTGACAATCTGAATTGGGGTTTTATGTTTAAGGTGTTGGAAAAAATAGACTTTGGAGTGAATTTCATTAAAGGAATTAAAGCGATTTACATTTACATGCAAAAATTGTCATAAATGGTGACTTAACTAATTCATGTGAAAGGGTACAAGATAAGGATGTTCTTTGTCCCCTTTGTTGTTTGTTTTGGTTTTAGAAGTTTAGAATAGAGATATTATATAGGATGATAAAATAAATTTATTTAATAAAATAAAATTATTAAAAATAATATTTTAATAAAATATTAAAAAAGAAGTTTATAAATTGAGAGCCTTTGCAGATGATTTAGTTATATTTCTAATACACCAAAAATAATATAAAATATTTGATGAAGAAATTGAATGAGTTTGGGGCACTGGCAGGTAAATAATAAATAAATAAATAAATAAACAAACAAATAATAATGTTGATATATAAAAATATACCCTGAATAAAAAGTTGCGTTTTAGGATTGAGAAAAAAGCAAAATATCCAGGGGTTACGTTGAAAAATACAAACATAAAATTGTTTAAAAATAACTATGTCCTTTGTGAAGGATATTAAACAGGATGGGTTAAATTGTGTTGATCATTATTGAGAAAAATCTCCATAATTAAGACAAGTACCAAAGGTGCTTTTTTTAAATTTCAGACGTTACCAAAAATTACATCTGAAAACCCATTTAAACAATGACAGAAGGATATTTCTAAGTTTATATGACAAGGGGGAAAAAAACCCCAAGAATTAGATATAAGCTATGCAAGATGTCAAGGAAAGAAGAGAGTTGGGTTTAAAAAATATGAAATTGTATTTTGATGCAAGCTGTTTGACCTGAACAAAAGAATGGGTGAGTCTCCAGAACAAGTGATTACTTGAATTAGAGGGCCATTAATTAAGGTTTGGATGACACGGCTACTTATAGTATGACAAAAATAAGGTAAATGTTAATTTCAACAACCATTTTGTTAAGCCCCTGTCACACTGCACCAACGGATGCAAAGAGGATGTAAAATGGACAAAAAAGCTTGCCATCCGTTGGTTAATGTAATGTATCCATTCTGTACTCACTGCCTCCGTTTTGCTTCCTCTCTATCCGTCCAGCATCCGTTTAGGGACGTTTCATCTGCTCAGAAAGTTTTGAGCTGCTCAAAACTTTTGCACGGAAAATGTATCCAATTCATCCGTTGTGCATCCACTACGCATCTGCTAGGAATCTGTTCTGCATCTGTTACGCATCCGCTATATCCGCTAAGCATCTGCTGCGCATCCGCGCAACTCGCATCCGCTCGGACGCAGGGAGGAAGCGGAACGGATGCAGAACGGATGCAGAAAGGATGCTTAGTGGATGCAGCACAGAAACAAAGCATTTAAAACAGAAAGAACATTCGCAGCAGGGGACCTATCTCAGATATTAAGGATGTCTAGAGCATGCCTAGAGGATGCCTAGAGGATGCAAAGGGACACCTATACTGCCTATAAAAAGGGGGAGCAACTCACCTGCATCTCACTTTCAGACCAGCAGCCCAGATGTGCAGGCCTCTGCAGTCTTCATCTGACTCTTGCTCTTCCACAGCATCCAGTCATGTCAACCGTGGATCGTAACACAGTCCTTTTGGCAGCCACCATCGTTCTGCAACAGTGCAAAGCCATCTACAGTCTCTGTGAACTCTACTACGGGAAGAAAAGGAGGCGGCCAAGAAGTGTCTGGGTCCAAAGATGGATCGGGAAAAGAGCAGAGTACGGACTGTACAACAAACTGATGGTGGAGCTCAGGAACAAACCCATGTGCATTGCAGAACTTCATGAGGATGCCTCCAGCCATGTTTGACAAAGTTGTGCAGTGGCTGACACCCAGGTTGACCAAGACAAACACCAACTTCCAGCCAAGCCTGGAACCTGGGCTCAAGGTAGCACTGACTCTGCACCACGTGGCCTCAGGAGCATGCAGTATGGCTGGAGGGTGCCAACATAACACCATCAGCATTGTGGTCAGAGAAATGGTGCAGGCCATCATCGGAGAATACCTGGAGGAGCTGCTCCAGTGCCCCTCCACTGAAGAAGGATGGAAGAAAGTTGCAGAGCAGTGGTATCAGAGGTGGAACTTCCCACACACCGTTGGAGCCATCAATGGCAAGCACGTGGCCTGCAAAGCACCAGCCAAGTCGGAGTCCACTATTTCAACTACAAGGGCTTCTTCAGCATCGTCCTCTTCGCCATGGTCGATGCTGACTACAAGTTCATGTACATCGATGCTTCAGGCAACGGGTCATCTTCAGATGCCCAGGTATAAAACGCCAGGGACCTCAAGGAGGGGCTGGAACACAACCTCATTGTAGGCTTCCCAGATCCAGACCCCCTGCCCAACAACACGCAAGATGTGACCTACTTCATCATGGGGGATGACGCCTTCTCCCTCAGAACCTACCTCATGAAGCCCTACACTTCCAGATGCCTCACCCATGAAGAGAGGATCTTCAACTTCAGGCTGTCCAGGGCAAGGCGGGTGGTGGAGAATGCCTTTGGCATCCTGGCCAACAGGTTCCAGGAGGATCGTGGAAGCTTGCTGCATCCTGCACAATCTCATGTTTCCACTACCCAGTGTTGCAGGACAGGCTTGGGGACTGTCAACAAGGCAACGGGGACATGGAGCCTGGGGAATGGAGGCAATGGCAAAACCTGATAGACATTGAAGATGTGCAAGGCCCCAACAAAGCGTCACGTGAAGGGAAGAAGCAGCACAACCTCCTGAAACACTGATGCAACTCCCCAGCTGAAGCGGTGGAGTGGCAAGACAGGATGATAGATGATTAATGGATGCTTCCTTGAGGCTGTCTCATCACACGGATGAGATTGGGCCATGTATGTTGGGTGGGCCTACAATGATCATGGCATTTAATAAAGAGTTGTGTTTGTGTTGACATGTGTGGATGATTATTACATTGTTATTGATAATAAAGGGCCATAGTTGTGGCACCTGGGAGGGTGGACCATACAGTCCCACGAGGCTTGCACTGGAGGTTTATCTATCCCCAGAGCTATTACCCATCCCAAAGGTATCCCTGCTCATTCCACAGGTATCCCTGCTCACCCCACTACTATCTTAACCCATCCCATAAGCATGCAAATGCTTAAACCATTTCTAAAAGTTTCCACCAAGACTTTATTAAAAAAAAAAAGGAATGAACCAAGTGTGTGAATCAAAGATAGACTTTATTGAACAACAAGCTGTAAAAGAAAAATGACCCAAGTCAAGTGTCCAAATAAAGTCCACAGGTAGACAGCCAGCCAGTCTCTGGCACTCCTCTTGGTCACTCGGAGGTGTGCCCAGTCTCAGGGGTGAAAGGTCCAGGTGCTGTGGAGGTGGGTGCTTCTGCAGTGCTGGTCTGAAGCACCACTGGGGTGCCTGGCCCTGAGAGGACAACAGGTGACGGTGTGTTGAGAAAGCTCTCTGACAGATGGCTCAGACCCATGATGCTGAGAGGTCCTTCCTCCATGTCATGGGGTGTCAGCCCCAGTACTGATGACAGATGTACTGAGGCCGGGCTTGGCTGTGGGGTGGAGGAAGGAGTAGTGTAGTGGGGCTGTCTGCTCTGCAGCTGGGTGAGGACTGGCATGGGTGGCATCGGTGGCGTGGGTGGCATTGCTGTCATTGGTGGCATCATTGGCGTGGGTGGCATTGGTGGCATCAGTGGAACCGGTGGCAATGGTGTCACCCAATGACTCTGTTCCTGGACTGGGAAGGGCTGCTGCCTATGCTGCTGGACCTCCTGGTAGCCGTAGCCCTGGTAGGTAAGGGGCTGTGGGAAGCCTTGGAATGGGAGTAACATCACCTGGGGTGGAGGAGCAGACCTGGACTGCGTGGTAGCAGGTTCCTCTGGATCTGGAGGCTTGTGAAGCAGCTGGGGTTCCTCGATGTTCCTGAAGGTCTGGTTGACATAGGTGAGGAAGGGCTTGCGGTTGGAGGATGAGGAGTCGGTGTGGCCCACCTGAGAGAGGAGATCTATGCTGGTGCGGATGGTGTCCCTGATCTCCAGCAGGACAGTGTGGTTCTGCCCCTCCTGCTGTCTGGCTCTCTGCCTTTCTGTGGAGGTGGAGCTGGGGGGGGTGGATACGGCTACGGCTGTGGTGGATGCACCATCTCCTTTCTCCCACTGCACCAGGGAGTTCTCCATGCGCTCCACCTCGGTTACAACACCTGTCCGTGGGTTCTCCGCCGTGGCACGCTCCACAGAAACCTGCCTGGAGACAGGGACTGACTCTCGGCCAGAAGAGGACCGGCTCTCAGCAGGCTGCCGGAGAGAGAGGGTAGTGAGAAGGGCTCCTGGTGCTCCTCGGTGGTGGATCTCACCCTCCAGGATGGTTCACCTGGCCATGACGTAGGTCTATCTGTCCGTCAGCTTAACCGTGGCCTGGCCAGATTTCTTCAGGTGCAGCTTCCCATACCAGGTGTGCATGTGCTTCCACCAACCGAGGAGCATCTCCGAAGTGTAGCCCATACTCTCCATCTTCTCTCTCCAAGCAGCCTGCTTCCTTTTGGTGTCCATGTACAGCCGGTGTCCCTTCCACCACAGATAGTCATTCTCTCACAGCCACTCCAGCACCTCATCCTCGTGTTCCTCCTCAATATAGTATTGCCTCCTCTCTGTTGTCACATACGCCTCTTCCTCCCTTTGGCAGGACCAGATGGGCCCTCATCAGAGGGGCTCCCAGGTAGTAGGAGCTGCTCCTCCAAACCACCACCAGCAGCAGCACCAGCAGGATTATCATCATCATCATCATCATCATCATCACCAGCAGGGTCATAATCATCATCATCATCATCAGCAGCAGCAGCACCAGCAGCGCCTCAAGACCAGGAGCATGAGCAGGTCCAGGAACATGAGCAGGACAAGCAGGACGAGCAAGACCAGGAGCACGAGCAGTACGAGTAGTACGAGCAAGTCCGGGAGCACGAGCAGGACCAGCAGGACCATCAGGACCAGGAGCAGCTTCAGCAGAGTAAGCACCAGCAGAAGCACCACCGCCAGGAGCAGCTTCAGCAGAGTAAGCACCAGCCGAAGCACCACCACCAGGAGCAGCTTCAGCAGAAGCTCCAGCACCAGAAGTGCGAGCCCGAGCAGCTGAAGCCCCAGCAGAAGCAGAGTCAGGGACAGGGGGCGGGATGGTGGCCCTGTCCCTCTTGCCAGGGATGGCAGCAGGTTGCTGAGGCTTTCGCTTCTTCTCCATGGTTGTGGGGTTGCTTGCTGGCAGGGAGGCTGGCAGGCAGCCAGGCAGGCACCAAGGCTGGCAGGAAGGCTGGCAGGAAGGCTGGCAGGAAGCCTGGCAGGAAGCCTGGCAGGAAGGCAGGAAGGCAGGAAGGCAGGCAGGCACCAAGGCTGGCAGGCAGACTGGCTGGCAGGGAGGCTGGAAGCCAGGCTGGCAGCAAGTCTGGCAGGCAGGCTGGCCAGGAGGCTGGGAGGCAGGCTGGGAGGCAGGCTGGCAGGAAGGCTTGCAGCAAGGCTTGCAGGCAGGCATGCAGGCAGGGCAGGCAAGGACTCGATGTATCCGCCAGCAGGTCTTTCCTCTGAATGCTGGCCATGTGCGAGCTGCTTCCCTTTATATCCGCGGGGCTGATGCAATAAATCCCCCCCGCATGTTCAATTAATGCAAGATATCCGCTAAGCTTCCGCTGTGCATCTGCTTCATCTGCTGTGCATTCGCTGTGCATCCACTGTATCTGTTCCGCATCCACTTTGCTGAGGTCCCCCGGAAGCCTAGCGGATGTGCCATCTGCTCCCATCAGCTTCCATCTGCTGGGCTTCCGTTCCGCATCCGCTTTCCATCCGCCCTGCATCCTCCTCGCGTCCGTTCCTTTCCGTGTTATCCACTCTGGTTATGCAAATTTTTGCCCCTTTTGAGAGCGGATAACAACGGATGGAACATTTTTCTCATCCGTTGTGTCCTTTTTACTGACGTTTTGCATCCGTTGGGCAGTGTGACAGGGCCTTTAAATATGCCATATTAACAGTGTAGAATAAATACACTGCTGAAAAAAATAAAGGGAACACTTAAGCAACACAGAGTCAATCACACTTGTGTGAAATCAAACTGTCCACTTATGTAGCAATACAGATTGACAATCAATTTCACATGCTGTTGTGCAAACAGAATAGACAACAGGTGGAAAGCATAGGCAGTTAGCAAGACATCCCCAATAAAAGAGTGGTTCAGCAGGTGGTGACCACAGACCACTTCTCAGTTCCTATGCTTTCTGGCTTATGGTTTGGTCACTTTGAATGCTGAGGGTGCTTTCACTCTAGTGATAGCATGAGGTGGAGTCTACAATCCACACAAGTTGTTCAGGTAGTGCAGCTCATCCAGGATGGCACATCAATGCGACCTGTGGCAAGAAGTTTTGGTGTGTCTGTCAGCGGAGTATCCAGAGCATGGAGGCGCTACCAGGAGACAGGCCAGTACACCACGAGATGTGGAGGAGGCCATAGGAGGGCAACAACCCAACATCAGGACTGCTACCTCTGCCTTTGTGCAAGGAGGGACAGGAGGAACACTGCCAGAGCTCTGCAAAATGACCTCCAGCAGGCCACAAATGTGCATGTGGCTGCTCAAACAGTTAGAAACAGACTCTATGAGTGTGGAATGAGGGCCCGACATCCACAGGTGGGGGTTGTGCTTACAGCCCAACATCATGCAGGACGTTTGGCATTTGCCAAAGAACACCAAGATTTGCAAATTTGCCACTGGCGCTCTGTGCTCTTCACAGATGAAAGCAGATTCACACTGAGCACATGTGACAGACGTGACAGAGTCTGGAGACACTGTAGAGAATGCTCTGCTGCCTGCAACATCCTTCAGCATGAACAGTTTGGCAGTGGGTCAGTAATGGTCTGGGGTGGCATTTTTTAGGGGGTCACACGGCCCTCCATGTGCTCGCCAGAGGTAGCCTGACTGGCATTACGTACCAAGATGATTTCCTCAGACCCCTTTTAGACCATATGCTGCTGCGGTTGGCCCTGGGTTCCTCCTAATGCAAGACAATGCTAGACCTCATGTGGCTGGAGTGTATCAGCAGCTCCTGCAAGACGAAGGCATTGATGCTATGGACTGGCCCAACCGTTCCCCAGACTTGAATCCAATTGAGCATATCTGGGACATCATATCTCGCTCCATCCACTAATGCCACATTGCACTACAGATTGTCCAGGAGTTGAGGGATGCTGTAGTCTAGGTGTAGGAGGAATCTCCTGAATCCCTCAGGAGACCATCTGCCACCTCATCAGGAGCATGCCCAGGCATTGAACTTTCTTAAGGCAGCTGGAGCTACAAAGCTATTCCAAAGAGGGGAGAGGGCAACCAATGATCTTCTGGACAATGATGTTAACCCTCTGGAGTGCTGTCCTATCTACCACTGTGCAATTGGCAAAACATACTGAGGTGTAGTAAGTTAAGATACTCTCTATGCTGATGTGGTAGAAGGTCATTAGCAGTTTTTCATTCAATTGTTGTTTTTCTGAGAAGTCTCAGGTAGTATAATCTCTGCTGGACCCTATTCACCAATGCTGCAATGTGAGCACACTAGGTGAGGTCCTCTTTTGTGGTAACACCCAGAAACTTAAAACTGGCCACTTGCTCCACTTGGTCTCCATTAATAAGCAAGGGCTGGATGTCTGATCTGTTCCTTCTGTACCCCACTATAAGCTCCTTGGTCTTATTGGTGTTGAAGACCAAGTTATTGTCTCCACACTAGAAAAACAATAGGTCCACCTCATCTCATTAGGCAGACTCATCCCCTCTGGAGATGAGTCCCACCACTATAGATACTACAGAAGAAGAAGGAAATACCATAGAAGAATGATTGCAGAAGCTGACAAAGTTAACTGAAATGGGAAAATTGACTACTGTACTCAAAGAAAAAAAAACATAAATACTTTTGTTTCCATATGGAAATAGCTTCTGAACATCATGCTTCATGTGAAAAAGAATGGAATTTTGATTTTGGGTTTCACAGATTGACTGACATATTTTTGTAGAAATGACTGGTTCGTACTATTGTGGTAAAACAAAAAGTTGTGAATTGTTAATACCTTATTCTACTGAAACAGATAGGATCTCAAGTCAATGTTTCTTTTTCTTTCCTTACTCTTCCTCACTTTTCTACCCCCCCTCTTCCCCTACACTATCCTTTTATTTGCTTTTGTATTTTGTATTTTATAATACCTTATAAACGAATAAAAATGTGAGAGTAAATAGTTTAAGTATTAATCAATAAAATAAACAACCATCACCCAGTACAAAGTTTCAACAATGTAAGATTTGAACATTTCATATATTTCCACTTTCCATTTTTTAAACTGTATCTTAAGATTAGATCCTGGTATCCAGTTCAATCAGTAGAAAGGAGAGGTCTTGCATGCTGCTTTCATACAGAAAAGTTAAGGTTTCTCATATTTATTCATGTCCGAGTCTAAAGGGCAATGCTCATGTACGTTGCCTGAAAGTACTTTCATGGTTATGTGACCAGTATGACTATATGCAAGGTGCCTGGAAC
The DNA here is from genome assembly GCA_015471245.1 of Laticauda colubrina. Lineage (NCBI taxonomy): Eukaryota > Metazoa > Chordata > Lepidosauria > Squamata > Elapidae > Laticauda > Laticauda colubrina. Next base: position 3,018,066 of record BLBF01000064.1, on the reverse strand, counting down.
ACTAATACCCAGCCACCAAAGTGGTGCCTATTTATCTACCTGCATTTGCATACATTTGTACTGCTAGGTGTGCAGGAACTGGGTCAAAGATCAGAACTCACCCCACTGTGTGCTGCTCAGTTCTTAAACCTTAGGCTATCAGTATTCCAACTGACAAGTTTACTGTCTTTAACAACTGATATACAGTATATAAACCCCCTGTCAGCCTTCAAGATCTTCTACTATCGCTTTGCATCTTTTGGCTGTCATAAGAAATGGGAGGGAGGGGAGGTAGGGATAAGTCTGGGAAGTGAGCTGGAGGTGTTACATTCTTCTGTTGTGTAAACGGGGGCGGAAGCATACAATAGAGTTAGGTTTCTATTTCTCACTTAGCTTTCTTTTCTCTGCGCAACTGCAACCCATTATCAAAGTATGCCAAGGTCAACAGACAGAGGCCTCATCATCACCTGAAGATTCCCACATGATCATATTCACAACTTCTAATTGGAAGTTTCATCTGAACTATTGGGGGTGGGAACACTTCCATCACTTTGTATATGTGAATTGCATGCCTAATTTCTCAGATTCAGAATTCTTTGGTTGCTACCACTTCACTTTCAATAAAAGATATCTTTTCTCTAAATTAAAGAGTCTAAGTATTTTTTTCCTGGATTTTGAATGGAGCTCCGCCTGACACCCCCCCATATAACCCAGATCATCATAACAAATTATTTTGTTCTGGTCTCACAAATATTCTGAAATTTAGTACATAACTAAATTTAAATGATGATTCAGTCTCTAAAGGAATATTTTATTCAGGATTTAGTTTTAGGCAGCAAATAAGTGTTTATGAAATTACTGGAAAAGAAACATGGAAATTGTGAGCTAGGATTTCATTTATCCACAAATTTAAAAGAGTATGCTTTATAATACATGTAATAAAATTACAATTGCCCAAAATCTCATAGAAATTGCAGTTCTTTTATGTGCAGATATATCTATTTAAATGAACATATGGATAATGACTAAAAAAGTTATTAATACAGAATAACAATTGAAAAATAGCTGCATGAGAAATATATCTAGCTTTTTCAAAAACTGCCTTTAGTGAGTGCCATGTGGAAGTATTAAAAAAAAAAAAGTGAGTTTTCCAATCAGAATGTATTCTTTCTAAATTCTCATAATAAATTATATGTCCCACCTTCCAAGATAAATGTACTGATCATGTTGTAGAATACATTTGAATATTTATTTGTTTAAATTGTGCTGCTCAATTATTATATAACTAAACCAAAATATGTTTGGAAATAAATATTTTGGAGGGAAAAATAAATTTAAATTACATGCTATAATGGAAAAGAGAAAGAAAGGTTGAGAAAGATAAAGAGAGAGAGATGGTAGGAGAAGAAAGAAATCTCATAGATAATTTTATTCTTATTCTTTTAAAAAATCCTGCTCAAATGGATAATATAGCAAGAAACACAAGATTGGAAATTTGGGGGAAGGAACACCACATCCTTGCTCTGCCATTAACTTATTGTTTCGTGATTAAAGACTGGGCCTGTGCTTTTTAAAGAGTTTATCTGCACTAGATAAGATGTCTTTGTTTTTCAGGCTATATATTATGGGGTTTAACATAGGAGTTAAAACACTATACCGAATAGACAATATATTGTCCAGATCTATGCAGGATTTTAGACTTGGTTTCATGTAACAAATTAAACCTGTAAAATTAAGCCCTTGTCACACAGCACCAATGGATGGAAAGAGGATGTAAAAAAGAAAGAAACACTTGCCATCCATTGGTTAACAAGATGCATCCGTTCTGTACTCACTGCGTATGTTATTCATACTCTCTATCCATCCAGCATCCATCTCCTGCCATTTCATTTGCTCAAAAAATTTTGAGCTGCACAAAACATTTTGAACGGATAAAGTATCCAACACTTCCATTATACATCCGCTACACACACGGGGAACATCCATTATACGTCCGTCATCATCCGTTACACGTCCGCTATATCCGCGAGGCATCCACTGCACATCTGCGCAACTCGCATCTGCTACAGCGGAAAACGGACACAGGGAGGAAGCAAAACAGATGCGGAATGGACACGCAACGTTAGTAGCATGGACATAGAAAGAATGAAAGCAGATGCAGCTCGCATACAAAGCATTAAAACTGAAAAAATGTTCATATAGGGGACGTATCTTGGATATTTAGGATGTATGCAGGATGTCTAGAGGATGCAAACGGACACCTAGTGGAAAATGTATATTTTCTAAAAAAAGAGGGAGAAATCACCTGGATCTCACTTTCAGTCCAGCAGCCCTGCTGTGCAGACCTCTTCAGCCTTGCTCTTGCTCTTCCACATCATCCATTGATCTCCACCATGGATCATCGCACATTCCTTTTGGTAGCCGCCATGGTTCTACAACAGTGCGAAGCCCTCTACAGACTCTTTCACCTGTTCTACGTGAAGAAAAGGAGGCGTCCAAGAAGTGTCTGGGTCCTAAGATGGATCGCAAGAAGAGCCGAGTACGGACTGTATAACAAGCTGATGGTGGAGCTGAGGAACGAAGACTCTTGTGAATTCCAGAACTTCATGACGATGTCGCCAGCCATGTTTGACGAAGTTGTGGAGCGGCTGAGACCCAGGTTGACCAAGCAGAGCACCAACTTCTGGCCCAGCCTGGACCCTGGGATCAAGGTGGCACTGACTCTGCACCACCTGGCCTCAGGGACCATGAACAGGAGCATGCAGTACGCCTGGAGGGTGCCACATAACACCATCAGCATTGTAATCAGAGAAGTGGTGCAGACCATCATCGAAGAATACCTGGAGGATCTCCTCCAGTGCCCCTCCACTGAAGAAGGCTGGAAGAAAGTTGCAGAGCAGTGGTATCAGAAGTGGAACTTCCCCCACATTGTTGGAGCCATAGATGGGAAGCACGTGGCCTGCAAATCTCCAGCCAAGTCAGGGTCCACTTTTCACAACTACAAGAGCTTCTTCGGCAACATCCACTTTGCTATGGTCGATGCTGACTACAAGTTCATGTACATCGATGCTTCAGGCAACGGGTCAGCTTCAGATGCCCAGGTATACAACGCCAGTCACCTCAAGGAGGGGCTGGAATGCAACCTCATCATGGGCTTCCCAGATCCAGATCCCCTGCCCAACGACACACAAGATGTGCCCTACTTCACTGTGGGGGATGACACCTTCTCCCTCAGAACCTACCTCATGAAGCCCTACACTTCCAGACGCCTCACCTGTGAAGAGAGGATCTTCAAATACAGGCTGTCCAGGGCAAGGCAGATGGTGGAGAACGCCTTTGGCATCCTGGCCAACAGGTTCCAGGTATTTCTCACCACCATATAGCATCGCTCAGAGACCGTGAGGAACATTGTGGAAGCTTGCTGCATCCTGCACAATCTCATGCTCACCCGCTATCCAGTGTTGCACAACAGGATGATGGACCTCCAACAAGGCAATGGGGACATGGAGCCTGGTGAATGGAGGCAAGGACAAAACCTGGTAGATACTGTGGATGTGCAAGGCCTCAACAGAGCTTCACATGAAGGGAAAAAGCAGCGCAACTTCCTGAAACACTGGTGCAACTCCCCAGCTGGAGCAGTGTAGTGGCAAGACAGGATGGTAGATGCTTAATGGATGCTTCCTTCAGCCTGTCTCATCACATGATGAGATTGTGCCGTGTATGTTTAGTGGCCCTACAATGAACAGGGCATTTAATAAAGAGTTGTGTTTATGTTGAAATGTGTTGATGAATGATAAAATTGTTATTGATAATAAAGGGCCATAGGTGTGGCACCTGGGAGGGTGGACCACACGGTCCCACTATGCTTCCACTGGAGGTTTATCTATCCCACTGCTATCCTAACCCATCCCACAGCTATTACCCATTTCACAGGTATCCCTGCCCATCCCACTGCTATTACCCATCCCAAAGGTATCCCTGCCCATCCTACTGCTATCCTTACCCATCCCATAAGTATGCAAAGGCTTAAACCATTTCTAAAAGTTTCCACCAAGAATTTATTTACTAAAAGAACTGAACCAAGTATGTGAAGCAAAGATAAACTTTATTAATAACAAACTGTAAAAGCAAAATGACCCAAGTAAAGTGTCCCAAGCAAAGATAAAGTCAAGAGATATCAACCCAGTCTCTGGCACTCTTCTCAGTCACTCTGAGGCATGCCCATAGTCTCAGTGGTAAAGGGTCCAGGTGCTGTGGAGGTGGCTGCTGCTGGAGTGCTGGTCTGAGGTGCCATTGGGGTGCCTGGCCCCAAGAGGACAACAGGGGATGGTGTGTGGAGGAAGCTCTCAGAGAGCTGGCTCAGTCCTGTGATGTTGAGAGCCCATTCCTCCATGACATGGGGTGTCAGTCCTAAGATTTATGACAGATGTTCTGAGGCCAGGCTTGGCTGTGGGGTGGATGAAGGAGCAGTGTAGTGGGGCTGTCTGGTCTGCAGGTGAGCAAGGTGAGGCGTGGGTGGCATCTGTGGAGTGGGTGGAGTCTGTGGCATGGGTGGCATCTGTGGCGTGGGTGGCATCTGTGGCATGGGTGGCATCTGTAGCATGGGAGGCATCAGTGGCATCAGTGGTGTACGATGAACCTGTGCCTGGACTGGGAAGGGCTGCCTGTGCTGCTGGAACTCCTGGTAGCCGTAGCCTTGTTCGGTGAGGGCCTGTGGAAAGCCTTGGAAGGGCTGTGACATCACCTGGGATGGAGGAGCAGACCTGGACTGGGTCGGAGCAGGTTCAGCTGTGCCTGGAGGGTTGTGCAAAAGACCTGTGATCCTCTCCTTTCTCAACTGGTACTATGATTCGGACATGTCCATGAGGGTCTGGTTGACATAGGTGAGGAAGGGCTTGCAGTTTGAGGATGGTATGTTGGTGTGTACCAGCTGAGAGAGGAGATCTACACTGCTTTTGATGGTGTCCCTGATCTCCAGCAGGACAGTGTGGCTCTGGCCCTCCGGTCTGCCTCTTTGGCTGCTTTCTGTGGAGGTGGAGCTGGGTTTCTCGATAGAGCCTGTGTCCCTTCCGCCATAGGTACTCCTTCTCCCTCAGACATTCCAGCACCTCATCCTCATGTTCCTCTTCGATGGAATATTGGCTCCTCTCCGTTCTCACCTATGCCTCTTCCTCCCTATGGCAGGGCTATCTGGGCCCTCATCAGAGAGGCTTCGAGGTTCTAGGGGCTGCTCCAACACACCACCACCACAGCAGCAGCAATAACAACAGTAGCAGAAAAAGCAGGACCAGCAGCACCAGCAGCACCATCAGCACCATCAGCACCAGGAGCACCAGGAGCACCAGGAGCACCAGCAGCACCAGCAGCACCAGCAGCACCAGGATCATCATCAGCAGAGTAAGCACCAGCAGCACGAGCAGGACCAGTAGGACCAGGAGCACCAACAGGACCAGCAGCACCAGCAGGACCAACAGCACCAGTAGGACCAGCAGGACCAGGAGCACCAGCAGAACCAGGAGCAGCACCAGCAGAGTAAGCACCAGCAGAAGCACCATCACCAGGAGCAGCGCTAGTAGAGTAAGCACCAGGAGCACCAGCAGGACCAGCAGCACCAGCAGGACCAACAGCACCAGTAGGACCAGCAGGACCAGGAGCACCAGCAGAACCAGGAGCAGCACCAGCAGAGTAAGCACCAGCAGAAGCACCAGCACCAGGAGCAGCACCAGCAGAAGCTCCAGAACCAGAAGAGCGAGCCCAAGCAGCAGAAGCCCCAGCAGAAGCAAAGTCAGGGCCAGGGGGTGGGATGGTTGCCTTGTCCTTCTTGCCAGGGCTGGCAGTAGATGGCACAGGCTTCCTCTTCTTCCTCATGGTTGTTGGCTGGAGCTGTGTCTGGCAGCAGGTCTTTCCTCTGAATGGTGACCTGCTTGTGAGCCGCATCCTTTTATATCTGTGGGGCTGATGAAATGCATCCTCTCTGCTTGCGCAGTGAACGATTTGCATCTGCTAGGCATCCGCTAGGCATCCACTAGGCATCCGTAATGCATCCGCGTCATCCGCTAGGCATCTGCTCTGCATCTGCTCCTTCCGCTGTGCGTCTGCTTCGCTGTGCTCCCCCAGAAGCCCTGCAGATGTGTCATCCGCTTCCATCCGCTTCCATCCGCTAGGCTTTCATGGAGCATCCGCTTTACATCCTGGCTACATCCTCCCCCCTTCCGTTTCTTTCCATTGTTGTCCGCTCTGTTTATGCAAATTTGGGGCACTTTTGAGAGCGGATAACAACAGATGAAAAATTTTCTCATCCGCTGTGTCCTTTTTACATACTTTTTGCATCTGTCGGCCTATGTGACAGGCCC
>BLBF01000064.1:2968275-3006734 GCA_015471245.1 Laticauda colubrina | reverse complement strand
TCTTGTTCTACGTGTAGATCTTTGATCATTTCTAAGAAGTGGTATGAGTTTTGTACATATGAAGCTGCGGTTTCAGCATGGGGCTGTAGTTGTTTTGCTTAGTATTTAGCTAGGTTTTGTAATGGTGCTCCTTTGGAGCTGATTATGGGTCTGAGAGGTATGCCTTCTTTGTGTATTTTTGGGAGGCCGTATAATTTGGGCCATATAGAAGATTTTTCTGTTGGGATGATCGTCTCTTGGATTTCTTTGCTTATGTGGTTGGTTATAATTTTCTTCTTGGTTGATTTTTCTAGATATGTGGTTGAGTCTGTGTTTATAGGTTTGTATGTGGAGTCTTGGAGTAGGTCTGTCAATTTTGTTTCATAGTCTTTTCTGTCCATTACTACTGTGGCATTTCCTTTGTCTGCTGGGAGTATTATTGTGCTGTTATCATTTTTCAGGGTTTGTAACGCTCTGAATTCATCTTTTTGCAAATTATTTTTTGGTGGTTTCGTTGTGCATAAGATGTGAGTAACCTGGTGTCTTATTCTGTCAGCTTGATCTGTATTTAATTTGGTTAGGCTGGATTCTATTGCACATATGATGGATTCTGTTGGGATTTTTTTGGGTGCTATGGCCTAATTGAATCCTTTGGATAGGACATCTGTTTCTCTTTTGTTGAGTTCTCTGTTGGAAACGTTGTATACTAGTTGTTTCAGGTGTTGTGGTGGGTTATTGGGAATTTTCTTGTCATCTTCTAATTTTTTCAGTTTTCTTGAGAGTTTATCATTTTTATAAGTGTTTTCAGTTTCAGCTCTCCAAGTTGTAAGTTTTTTGATCTTATCCCAAAGTAGAGGGTGGATTTTGCTGCTCACTTCCAGGTGTAGTGCTAGCAAATATTTGTTTAACTGATCTAATTGGAATCTTTTAAAGTGAACTTCATTTCTGAGTAGAGATATCTCTGTCCTTTTCAGGATACATTTGGTAGGTGCTTTGTTCTTATGAAATGTTAATTTGAAGCAGGTTGGTGTTACATTGTTGTCTCTGCAGCTGCATAGGAATTTTAGGTCACATAGTATTCCTGCTCTTTTAACTTCAAGCTTCTCATAGCTTTTGATCTGGCTGTTTATTTCCTCCCCGTAGAGGTCAGATATTCGTTTTCTTAGGCCTTCGCGGGTACTTACATGTGTGCTGTTTAGCTTCCTTCGGGTATTATCCCACGTCATTGTAGTTCTGTTAAAGTTGTAGCAACATTTCAGCAGAATCTCATCTGCCATCCTCAGGCTTCTGTATAGAGTTAGTTTCTGGTTTGAAATATATATATGTATTCCTTAAGCCCATGTCACACTGCACCAACGGATGCAAAGAGGATGTAAAACGGACAAAAAAGTTTGCCATCCATTGGTTAACACGATGTACTCATTTCCTCCGTTTTGCTTCCTCTCTGTCCGTCCAGCATCCATCTATTGACGTTTCATCCTTTCAGAAAGTTTTGGGCTGCCCAAAACTTTTGTGGGGAAAATGTATCCAATGCGTCCGTTCTGCATCTGCTACGCATACTCTACGCATCCGCTACGCATCCGCTAAGCATCCGTTATGTATCCGTTATGAATCCGCTATATCCGCTAGGTATCCGTTCAGCATCCGCGCAACTCACATCTGCTCGGACGCAGGGAGGAAGCGGAACGGATGCGGAACAGATGCAGAATGGATGCAGAACAGATGCCAAGCGGAAACAAAGCATTTAAAATGGAAAAAACGTTCGCAGAGGGGACCTTTCTCGGATATTAAGGATGTCTACAGGATGCCTAAAGGATGCCTAGAGGATGCAAAGGGATACCTATACTGCCTATAAAAAGGCGGAGCAATACGTCTGGATCTCACTTTCAGAACAGCAGCCCTGCGGTGCAGACCTCTGCAGCCTTCATCTGACTCTTCCTCTTCCACAGCATCCAGTCATGTCCACCGTGGATCGTAACACAGTCCTTTTGGCAGCCACCATCCTTCTGCAACAGTGCGAAACCATCTACAGGCTCTGTGAACTCTACTACGGGAAGAAAAAGGGGCGGCCAAGAAGCATCTGAGTACGAAGATGGTTCGCCAGAAGAGCAGAGGACGGACTGTACAACAAGCTGATGGTGGAGCTCAGGAGCGAAGACACTTGGGCATTCCAGAACTTCATGAGGATGCCTCCAGCCATATTTGACGAACTTGTGAAGCGGCTGACACCCAGGTTGACCAAGACAAACACCAACTTCCGGCCCAGCCTGGAACCTGGGCTCAAGGTGGCACTCACTCTGCAACACCTGGCCTCAGGGACCACCTACACGAGCATGCAGTATGGCTGGAGGGTGCCACCCAGCACCATCAGCATTGTGGTCAGAGAAGTGGTGCAGGCCATCATCGAAGAATACAAGGAGGATCTCCTCCAGTGCCCCTCCACTGAAGAAGGCTGGAAGAAAGTTGCAGAGCAGTGGTATCAGAGGTGGAACTTCCCAAACACCATTGGAGTCATCGATGGCAAGCACGTGGCCTGCAAAGCACCAGCCAAGTTGGGATCCACTTATTCCAAATACAAGGACTTCTTCAGCATTGTCCTCTTCGCCATGGTCGATGCTGACTATAAGTTCATGTATATCGATGCTTCAGGCAACGGCTCATCTTCAGATGCCCAGGTATACAACGCCAGTGACCTCAAGGAGGGGCTGGAACCAACCTCATCATGGGCTTCCCAGATCCAGACCCATTGCCTAATGACACGCAAGATGTGACCTACTTCATCATGAGGGATGACGCCTTCTCCCTCACAACCTACCTCATGAAGCCCTACACCTCCAAATACCTCACCCGTGAAGGGCAAGACAGGTGGTAGAGAATGCCTTTGGCATCCTGGCCAACAGGTTCCAGGTACTTCTCACCACCATGCAGCATCACCCACAGACTGCGAGGAGGATCATGGAAGCTTGCTGCATCCTGCAAAATCTCATGCGCACCCGCTACCCAGTCTTGCAGAACAGGCTCATGGACCTCCAGCAAGGCAATGGGGACATGGAGCCTGGGGAATGGAGGCAAGTGCGAAACCTGATTGACACTCAGGATGTGCAAGGCCCCAACAGAGCCTCACGTGAAGGGAAGAAGCAGCGCAACCTCCTGAAACACTGGTGCAACTCCCCAGCTGGAGCGGTGGAGTGGCAAGATAGGATGGTAGATGCTTAATGGATGCTTCCTTCAGCCTGTCTCATCACACTGATGAGATTGGGCCATGTATGTTGAGTGGCCCTACAATGAACAGGGCATTTAATAAAGAGTTGTGTTTATGTTGACATGTGTGGATGATTGATTATATTGTTATTGATAATAAAGGGCCATAGGTGTGGCACCTGGGAAGGTGGACCATACAGACCCACTATGCTTGCACTGGAGGTTTATCTATCCCACAGCTATTACCCATTACACAGGTATCCTTACCCATCCAAAAGCTATTACCCATCCCACAGGTATCCCTGCCCATCTCACTGCTAACCTAACCCATCCCACAGCTATTACCCATCCCACAGGTATCCCGGCCCATCCCACTGCTATCCTTACCCATCCCACAAGCATGCAAAGGCTTAAACCATTTCTAAAAGTTTCCGCCAAGACTTTATTTATTAAAAGAACTGAACCAAGTGTGTGAAGCAAAGATAACCATTATTAATAACAAACTGTAAAAGCAAAATGACCCAACAAAAATGTCCCAAGCAAAGACAAAGTCAACAGGTAGCAACCCAGTCTCTGGCACTCTTCTCAGTCACTCTGAGGCGTGCCCATAGTCTCAGGGATGAAGGGTCCAGGTGCTGTGGAGGTGGCTGCTGCTGGAGTGCTGGTCTGAGGTGCCATTGGGGTGCCTGGCCCCAAGAGGACAACAGGGGATTGTGTGTGGAGGAAGCTCTCAGAGAGCTGGCTCAGTCCCGTGATGTTGAGAGCCCCTTCCTCCATGACATGGGGTGTCAGCCCCAAGACTGATGACAGATGTTCTGAGGCTGGGCTTGGCTGTGGGGTGGAGGAAGGAGGAGTGTAGTGGGGCTGTCTGGTCTGCAGGTGAGCAAGGTGAGGCATGGGTGGCATCTGTGGAGTCGGTGGCATTTGTGGCGTCGGTGGCATCAGTGGCATTGGTGGCATTGGTGGCATTCAATGTACCTGTGCCTGGACTGGGAAGGGCTGCCTGTGCTGCTGAAACTCCTGGAAGCTGTAGCCTTGGTAGGTGAGGGCCTATGGAAAGCCTTGGAAGGGCTGTGACATCACCTGGGGTGGAGGAGCAGACCTGGACTGGGGCAGAGCAGGTTCAACTGGGCCTGGAGGGTTGTTCAGAAGACCTGTGATCCTCTCCTTTATCACCTGGTACTGGGATTCGGACATGTCCATGAGGGTCTGGTTGATGTAGGTGAGGAAGGGCTTGCAGTTTGAGGATGGTATGTCAGTATGTACCAGCTGAGAGAGGAGATCTATGCTGCTTTTGATGGTGTCCCTGATCTCCAGCAGGACAGTGTGGCTCTGTCCCTCCAGTCTGCCTCTCTGCTTGCTTTCTGTGGAGGTGGAGCTGGGGGTGGGGGTTGGTTGGTCTCTGGTGTCAGTGGCCTCTCCTTGCTCCAAATGTGTCAGGGGGTCCTCCACGCGCTCCGCCATGGGGAGTGCAGCTGTCGGTGGGTTCTCTGTCTTTGGGCACTCCACAGACACCTCTCTGGACACAGGAGCTGACTCTTGGCCAGAAGAGGACTGGCTCTCTGTGGGTTGCCTGAGAGAGAGGGTTGACAGAGGGGCTGCTCCTTGGTGGTGGACCTCACCCTCCAAGAAGCTGCACTTGGCCATCACGTAGGTCTCCTGGTTGGTGAGCTTGACTGCAGCCTGGCCAGACTTCTTGAGGTGCAGCTTCCCGTACCAGGTGTGCATGTGCTTCTACCACCTGAGGAGGACCTAAAATGTAGCCCAGGTTCTCCACCTTCTCTCTCCAAGCCGCCTGCTTCCGCTTGGTGTCTCGATAGTGCCTGTTTCCCTTCCGCCAGAGGTACTTGTTCTCCCTCAGCCATTCGAGCACCTCATCCTCATGTTCCTCTTCGATGGAGTACTGTCTCCTCTTCCTATCTCGCGATTGCCCCTTCCTCCCTCTGGCAGGGCCTTCTGGGCCCTCATCAGAAGGGCTTTGAGGTTCTAGGGGCTGGTCCACCACACCACCACCACCACCACCAGCAACAATAGCAGCAGCAAAAACAGCACCAATAGCACCAGCAGGACAAGCAGAACCAGCATCACCAGCAGCACCAGCAGCACCAGGAGCCACACCAGCAGAGTAAGCACCAGCAGAAGCACCAGTACCAGGAGCAGCACCAGCAGAGTTAGCACCAGCAGAAGCACCAGCACCAGGAGCAGCACCAGTAAAAGCCCCAGCACCAGCAGAGTCAGCCCGAGCAGCAGAACCCCCAGCAGAAGCATAGTCAGCACCAGGGTGTGGGATGGTGGCCTTGTCCTTCTTGCCAGGGCTGGCAGGAGTAGGCACAGGCTTCATCTTCTTCCCCATGGTTGTTGGCTGGAGATGTGTCTGGCAGCAGGTCTTTCCTCTGAATGCTTGCGAGCTGCATCCTTTTATATCCATGTGGCTGACGCAATGCATCCTCTCTGCTTGCGCAGTGAACGCTTTGCATCCGCTAGGCATCCGCTAGGCATCCGCTAGGCATCCGCTCTGCATCTGTTCCTTCCGCTGCATGCCCGCTTCGCTGTGCTTCCCTGGAAGCCTTGCGGATGTGCCATCCACTTCCATCCTCTTCCATCTGCTAGGCTTCCATGGAGCATCCGCTTAATATCCTCGCTACGTCCTCTTCCCGTCCATTCCTTTCTGTTGTTGTCCGCTCTCTTTATGCAAATTGGGGCACTTTTGAGAGCGGATAACAACAGATGGAACATTTTCTCATCCGCTGTGTCCTTTTTACATACTTTTTGCATCCGTCAGCCGATGTGACAAGGCCTTTAGAAAGAGGAACATGGGGGTCTGAAGAGGAAGCTCAGACCTGATCACTAATATGACACTTATATTTCCTAGATTAGTGAATACAAATATGATCATGATCAAAAGAAGAAGAATACCCTCAATATGTGGATCATTTGAGAATCCCAACAAAATGAAAATGTGTTTAAATTAATTTTTTTTATGTAATAAAATATAGTATGTCAAAAAACCTGTTTTTTAAGAAAAAGATTGATACACATTACTACAAGTGTTTGTAAAGAATGCAAAATTTTAAAGACACCCAAACATGAAATGCTAAACTTTTCTATTGACAGAACTGACAAACAACTTACTCTTTAATAAAAAAAATTGGTTTTAGAAAAAAAAACAATGCTGTAATCTGCAACTCTTACACTGCAAAAACATATGGACTACACAATTCGATCAGGGCAAAGCAAAAGATGCAATCTACATAAGCTTCTGTAAAGCCTTTGATTCAGTGGTACACAACAAACTACAACTAAAACTAAGATCTTATAGTATCTCTGGACACCTGCTGTTACGTTCATATGCAGTCTTCTCTCCGGTCCGTGCTTCTGGCAAAAGTGCGAACCGCTCCCATTGGTTGATGCCATTTATAAAATGATGCCAGCTATAAAAGGAACTGTCAAATGGCATCAGCTGTTGCCACCAGCTGACTGCCTGTTAGCCCAGCAGTCGTGGCAACCCTTTATTCTTGTAATAAAGTTACTTGACTGTTAGCTCCGTGTTCGCCTCAATAATTGCCGCCACTCTACAACACTGGCGACAAAGGTGGGATACGAATAAGAGGCGGCCGGAAAAGAACAGCTGAGCTCAGTCACTTTCAAAAAGAGCCGAAGCCACTATGAGCTGACTGTCACAGCCACAGGCACTATTTTTTGAGTGCAAAATTCAACCTCCCCACTGAGGAGACAAACATCGCCGATACGAGATGACTTCAAACCCTGCGTTCCCGCCTTTCAGACCAATGGCTGAGACTTGAGAGTCCTATAGGAACCGTTTTGACTGCTTCCTGGATGCTATAGACCTCACTGAAGCTTCAGCCCATAGGAGAAAAGTCCTATTTCTTAAGTTTTTGCGGAGCTACGGTATTTGACACTGCCACAGCATTGGTAGCTCCGCATCCTATCAGGGAAATTCCTTGGGGGGAGTTACAAGAGATCCTTTCCAATCATTATTCCCCTAAACCATCTCAAATTTCAAGGAGGTATGCCTTCAGGCAACGAATTCAGGCTGAGGGAGAGACTATCAGTGAATATATGGCTGCCTTACATTGTGGATTTAGAGACTATCTAGAGGATATGCTTTTAGACCAAATAGTCTGTGGAGTTAGGGACTTAAAGCTGCAAAGGCAGCTGTTAGCCAAAAAGCCAAGCAACCTTAGCAGTAGCCATCAAAGAATCCCAGGCTGCTGAGCTATCTGCACTGTCTGCAGCAGAAATCCAAAGAAACCCCACCAGACAGAGTAGCTCAGCAGTCCATTTTGACAAGGCTTCTCCAGAGGGCTCTGAGGAATCAAATGATATAAATCACCTCAGACAACAGAAACTCCTTCTGGAGGAAATGAGGCAAAAAATCAACTTTCCCCCCGGCAACAGCCTGTCTGCCTGAGCTTTGGAGGAACCACCTCAGGGCATCCTGTAAGTTCAGGAATGCCATCTGCTTGAATTGCCAAAGGAAAGGTCACTTAGCCAGTGTTCTGTATAGAATGATATACTCCAAACAACGCAATCTGATTGTCTAGAAAGACCAGTATTGGATTGGTTCATTAGGAACCAATCCAAAAGAGCCACTGAAAGGCAGCAAAGTCAAATAGCTACCATTGTCTACAAACTGGCAGGCAAGCCTGTATAAAAAGGCTGCCGCAGCTTCAATCAAACTGTTCCATTACTATTGCTTGACTTAATAAAGACTTTGTTGTTGGAACCCAGTCTACCTTGCGTTTTTCCAGACAGAACACTGGTAACGAGGGTGGGATCATCCTAAACGCAAGACCGAGCATGCAGCAGAAAGAATTCTAGACTGAAAGTGATGGCTGGGAATAACGCGCTGCCCGCACCTTTCAATCCCAACGAAGAGGATTGGGAATCATACGTAGACCGTTTCCTGATGTTTTTAGAGAGCAACGAGATGGAAGAGATCTCAGACCAGCAGAAGAGGGCTGTATTCCTAACGCATTGTGGACCAACAGTATTCAAAATGGCCAAAGCATTGGCAAAGCCCAGAGACATGAAACAAATGACCTGGTCTGAGCTTCACTGAATGTTAAAGGCCCACTACACATCGGTAGTGTCAAACCTCATCAAATGGCACGAATTCTACAAAAGGGATCAGTAGGAAGGTGAGACCATCGCTGATTTCGTGGCAGCTCTCCGAAAACTGGGGGGAGCTTGCGAGTTCCTGAACTTGGATGAAGCCATGCGAGATCGAGTTGTCCTAGGTCTGAGAGACTCTAACTTACAAAGTAAACTACTAAATAAACCCAATATCACAGTGGCTGAAGCGATCGCAGAAGCCACAGCAGCAGAAGCCACAGCAGCAGAAGCCGCGAAAAAGTGAGTGGCCGCTATGAAGCAAATGAACTCAAATAATGATTCAATGACCCTATCCAGAGGAAAGAAGCAAGCTCCCACCACAACTCATCACGAAGAATTCAACAGTTCATCAGAAACGGAAGATGATGATGATGAGGTCCACCGCCTGTACGCCAACAAAAAAAGGCGCAAAAAAAGAAATTGGCGGGAATGCGCTGGCTGCGGGGGAAACCACCCTTGAGCTGATTGCAGATTCCTTGATGCCATCTGCCGAGCTTGCAAAAGTCTGTAGGAATCGAAAAAATAACAGTCCAAACAGATGCAGTAACTCCCCACTACAAGCTGAATCAAAGCAAGCCAAAAAGATATGGGAGTGCAACAAACAAACCGGCAACCAAGAAAAGACCCATCAAACTGTCACTATTGGAAGCGCCCAGAGAGAAAGTGAGAGAAAGGTCAAAATCGTTGTAAAAATTGAAGGAAGCCCCTGCGAGATGTAAGTCGACTCAGGATCCTTCCTGTCAATGTTGTCTTGGAACACAATCAGACGGCTGGTTCCAAACATCAAATTAAAAGAACTCCAGAAACAAAAGTTAATTTTAAAAGACTACCAAGGAAACCGAATCCCTGTGGTAGATCTAGGACATTTCCGAGTCACATACAAGCAGCACGCTGAAGTCCTGCCTCTAACAATAGTAGACCAGGACTGCCCCAGCCTCCTGGGCATCGAATGGTTCGCACCATTGGGCATCGGAATGACCGGGGTGAGCCGAGTAGCCGCAACTGACTGGGAAGAGAGCCTGATACGTGAGTTCCAGGACGTCTTCAACGGCACCTTAGGCAGGTACCGGGGGACCCCAATTTCCTTTAGTTTAGACCCTCAGGTAGCACCTAGAAGGTTAAAAGCCAGATAAGTCCCCTTTGCTTTAAAGAGCAAAATAGATGAACAGTTAAATAAATTAATTGAACAAGGGGTCATTGAACCAATCGACCATGCTAGATGGGAGACACCAATAGTAACACCCATTAAACCTGATGGGTCGGTACACATCTGCGGAGACTACAAGGCTACCCTGAACCATGCATTGCAGCAAAGCGCATACCCTGTGCCAATCGTGCAACATTTACTGCACTCGCTTGGGGGAGGAAAATTTTTTGCCAAGCTTGATTTAGCCCAAGCATATCAACAGCTTCCAGTAGACCCAGTAATGGCCGAGGTACAGACAATAGTAACTCACAGAGGGGCATTCAAATGTAACAGACTTCAATTTGGAGTAAGCATTGCCCCAGGCATTTTCCAAAGCCTATTAAATGGAATTAAAGGGGTCATTCCATATTTTGATGACATCCTAATTTTGGCTAAAAACACGACCCAATTAGAGACAAGACTGAAAGAAGTGCTAACAAAATTTAGAGAATCCAGCCTGAAAGTCAAAAAAGAAAAATGCTGCTTAATGACTGATTGCATCAAATTTTGGGGTTATTTAATTGACGGAGAGGGTATATACCGTACAGAAAAAAAAGGCAAGGCTATTAGAGACACACCACAGCCAAAAAACAAAATGGAATTGCAAGCATTTTATATAAACTTCTATAAGAATATAGAATATTCTTATATAAGTTGCTAGAATAAACTTCTATAACGTGTTCCTCCCCCACAAAGCAACGATAGCAGAACCATTACATTGCTTATTGGATAAGAAAACTAGTTGGACTTGGGGGCATAGAGAACAAAAAGCATTCCAAGGCATAAAAAATCTGTTAACCTCAGACACCGTTCTTATTTAGTTTAGTAACACACTTCCATTGACGGTCACCTGTGATGCCTCACCGTTTGGAGTTGGTGCTATCCTGAGCCACCAACTGCCTGACGGGAGAGAGGTACCCATCGCCTTTTACTCAAAAACACTGTCTAAAGCAGAATGCAACTATAGTCAACTAGACAGAGAAGCCCTGGCAATTGTCGCCGGAGTTAAACGTTTTCACGAGTACCTCTATGGGAGAACATTTTCCATTGTGACTGATCATAAACCACTACTAGGAATTTTGGCGGGAAACAAACCCACACCAAACATTTTTATCTCCCCGAATGACTCGATAGTCAGAATTCCTAGCTGCGTACTCCTACACATTAATATATTGACCGGAAAACAAATCTCCCACGCAGACGCATTTAGTCAAACACCGCTGCCAATGACAGAGGACGACCCGGCACCAACAATTACCACCCTGCAAATAGAAGCCTGCCCTGAACTGCCAATATCTGCAAATGATGTCACCAGAGCCACCGCTAAAGACCCAGTGACTGCCCGCATTTTAAATTGGGTTGGTAAAGGCTGGCTGGAAAACCAAAAAACTGAAAACTTTAAACCTTTCTGGACCAGACAGACTGAGCTGTCAATACAAAAGGGGTGTTTATTATGGGGTGATAGGGTGGTAATTCCTTCCAGATTACAAGCTAGAGTGTTGGGCATGCTTCATGAAGGCCACCCAGGCATCGTGAAAATGAAAAGCCTGGCTAGGAGCTATGTCTGGTGGCCTGACTTAGACAGAGATATTGAATACTGGTTTGCTACATGCAATAAATGCCAGAAAACCAGGCCATCACCACCACAAGCACCTATAAGGGACTGGGAGACCCCACGAGGCCCCTGGTCTCGAATCCATATTGACTTTGCGGGTCCCACTAAGAGGCATACATTTTTGATTGTTGTAGATGCATACTCAAATTGGTTGGAAGTCACAGCAATGTCATCTACAACAACCGACGCTGTTATCAAGCAGCTCAACAAATTATTCGCAACCCATGGATTGCTGGACGTCCTAGTGTCCGACAATGGGGCACAACTAATTGCAATACAATTTGAACAGTACCTAGACTCTTTAAGTATATGCCATGCACTTACCGCGCCAGCCCACCCAGCTGCAAATGGTAGGGCTGAGAGAATGGTCAGGTTTACCAAGGAGGGTTTGGAAAAAATGGACCCAGGGGATGTCCAGGATAAATTGAACCATTTACTCACCCTCCAACATATCACACCCAGTACTGTAACTAACAAGAGCCCAGCAGAATTGTCAATAGGGAGGAAACTTAGATCACATTTGGATAGGTTACATCCAAACTACACCTTAGAGGAACCCCCCCGACTCCTTCAGCCATTTCCGCACATTTGAAATTGGCGACCTAGTCTACGTGAAAAATTTTACTGGGGACCCTCTATGGCTTCCAGCCACAATCACACAAATAACAGGCCCTCGGTCCTACTGTCCAACCGTAGACAATTGCAGGGAATGGAAGTGGCAGCTTCGTTCCCCAAATAGACCAGCTTCGTTCCCCAAATGTCGAGCGAAATACGACTGCGCTGCCTCAAACAATAAAAACCGACAAAAACAAAAACAAAGGGGGGGGGGGAGAATATAAGAAAATAATACTGAAGGGAATAAGGAATTGTTAAAAATAAACCCAGAACATCTAACCAATCAAAAAGAGCAAAAAGAACACTTACGGTTAGATGAAACTGGCAGAAATAATCCACATGAAGAGGAACCCGTCCTGGAAGGGGCCAGCGAAGCCAGCTTGACTTATCCAGGAAAGCCAGGAGGGAGCGGCAAAACCACCAGCTTGAGAAACTCAAGCAGTAGCAACCTTGCTGACTCACCCTACCAGATGGTTCCATGGAGAACAGCCAGAGAGACAGTGATCCCATCCGAACCGCTCAAAGTCTCCAGCGAAAATGAACCGCGCAAGTCAAATAGAGTCAGAAGAAACCCCACCTACCTGTGTGACTATGTCACCCACGTAGGACTAAACTAAGGGGGGAGGGGTGTTCTGTATAGAATGGTATACTCCAAACAACGCAATCTGATTGTCTAGAAAGACCAGTATTGGATTGGTTCATAAGGAACCAATCCAAAAGAGCCGCTGAAAGGCAGCAAAGTTAAATAGCTGCCATTGGCTACAAGCCGGCAGGCAAGCCTTTATAAAAAGGCTGCCGCAGCTTCAACCAAACTGTTCCGTTACTATTGCTTGATTTAATAAAGACTTTGTTGTTGGAACCCGGTCTACATCACGTTTTTCCGGACGGAACAGCCAGGGTCTGCCAAGCTGGGAAAACTTTTACACAGAGCCCTCAGACAACCCCCATCTTTCAAAGGCAAGTTGAAGACTGCTATACCTGTTACCACTCCAATTAGACAAACAAAGGCTCTAACAAAATCAGTATTTTTGTTTCCCTAGAAGGTAAACCCTGCAAGATGGAAGTTGACACAGGCTCTGCTCTATCCATCATTTCCTGGGAGACCCTAAAGAGACTACTACCAAGACTATCAAAGAAGAAGCTCCTCGACTGCCACCTGACTCTATATGATTACCAAGGCAGAACCATCCCACTCCTCAGAAAAGGCAAGTTTTTTATTCAATTCAAAAACTTTAAAGGTCACTTGCCTCTAGTTGTAGTGGATGGTGCCCTCCCTAGCCTATTAGGATTAGACTGGTTCCCTGCTCTTGGCCTCAACATAATAGGCATCCACTCTGTTAAGCCTGGGTTCCCCAACCAGGGTTAGGTAGACAAGCTAAACAGAATGTGCAGCGTTAGTCAGATAGGCACACAGATAAATGAGTGAGCTAAGCTTGTATGTTTATTAACATACAGTAAAAATAACAGATACGCTTGTGCTATCAAGAATATAGTTTATTCCATTATAAGTTCATGGCATAGTCAAATAACAGTCCAATAGTCATTTATCATGTAGTCAGTCCATTCAGGGATATTCAGTTAGCAAAGTCCATGTAGAATATCCTATGTCAGTTCACTTACAAATCAGTCCTTTGTTGTCTCTCCCGTTCGAGCAATGCAGTCTTGATTCCAAGCAGTAATCAGGGATCATCAAAGCCAGAGTGAGCAAGCTGTAGACTTGCTACTTTTATAGTATTTACATAACCACTCCCTTAATTACTATTCCACAGTTAAAGCTGCAGACACTTTAACATACACAACTATGATTCATAGTTATTATTTCACCTAAACCAGTTAGGGTAAACAATGTTATCCCTAACACACTCTATTTTAAATACTGAAGTGGATACCTTATTCAAAGACTATGCTGATGTATTCAGCAAAGGTTTGGGGTGTTACTCAGGCACCCTAATATCATTCAATGTAGATCCTCAGGCAATACCAATCTGCCTGAAACCTCATAGAGTGCCCTTTGCAATTCGACCTAAGTTGGATAAGGAACAAGACAAACTAATCAAACAAGAGGTATTGGAGCCTGTGGACTTTGCGAAATGGGAGACTCCCAGAGTTCCCCCACTTAAAAAAGATGGTAGCATGAGAATCTGAGCTGATTACAAGACCACCCTGAATAGATACCTACAAATCAGCACCTATCCAGTCCCCGTCATACAACACCTTTTGCATTATTTTGAACCTGGGACTATTTTTGCAAAACTAGGCATGTTACAGGCATACCAACAGTTCCCTGTAGATGACCAAGCAGCAGAACTACAGACTATAGTAACACACAGGGGCACTTTTAGGTACAGGTGCCTCCAGTTTGGTGTGAGCGTAGCCCCTGGGATTTTCCAATCTATAATGGAGAGGCTACTCCAAGGACTCCCAGGCGTAGTCCCCTATTTGGATGATATTTTAATTTCAGCCATAGACAAACCTCAATTGCTACAAAGAGTCAGAGCAGTTCTTGATCGCTTCAGACAACATGGTCTCAAACTTAAAAAAGACAAGTGCACCATTGCCACTAAACAAGTAGATTTTTTGGGCTATAGAATTGACGCCTCTGGTATACACCCAATTGAGTTCAAAGTCAGGGCCATCCACGAGGCACCCACACCTTCCAACAAGACTCAGCTCCAGGTCTTCTTAGGGCTTCTCAACTTCTATGCTGCATTCCTCCCTCACAAAGCTTCCATTGCAAAGCCTGTACACAGACTTTTGGACACACAATCCCCCTGGCATTGGGGACCTAAAGAAGCCCATGGTTTCCATGCTGTCAAATCTTTGCTCACATCCAAAGCAATACTAATACAGTTCAATCAACAGCTGCCTTTAGTTCTAACTGCAGACGCTTCTCCTTTTGGCATAGGGGCTGTTTTGAGTCATAGACTACCAAATGGTTCTGAGGCACCCATTGCCTTTTTCTCCAGAACCTTTTCTTCAGCCGAGCACAACTACAGCCAGATTGACAAGGAGGCTTTGGCTGCAGTTGCTTCTGTCAAAAAATTTCATGAGTTCCTCTATGGGCACCATTTTGAATTAATCACCAATCACAAGCTTCTGTTTGGCCTTTTGTCTGGTGAAAAACAAACCCCACAGATTTTGTCCCCAAGGATGACCAGATGGACTTTATTTCTGGCTGCTTATTCATACACGCTAATCCATCGACCGGAAAAAAACCTATACCATGCTGATGCTCTCAGCCTCTGCCCTCTGCCTATTCCTGTTGAAGATCCTGCACCAATCAATGCTGTTTTCAAGATCAGCGATCTCAATCTTCCCATTACTGCCTTTGACATTGCTACTCACTCCTCAAGGGACAAGGTAATCACCCAAGTTCTGGATTGGGTGGGAAGCGAGTGGCCAGCAATCCCTTATGCCCCTGAATTCCTGCTCTTCAAGGCTCGCCAGCAGGAACTATCCTCTCTGCAGGGCTATTTACTGTGGGGAACAAGGGGAGTCATCCCTTCCAAACTGCCTGGCTCAGTTCTGAAGATCCTGCATGAAGGCCATCCTGGCATTGTCAGGATGAAGGCTCTGGCTCGCAGTTACGTGTGGTGGCCTGGCATGGATGCCCAGGTCTCCAGCTGGGTATGCGTTTGTCAGCCATGCCAGGCTACCAGGCCAGCTCCATCCACCTCAACTCCAGGCAGGTGGGAGGACGCTGGAGCCCCTTGGTCCCGGCTGCTTTTGATCTAGCCAGGCCTGTGCATGGTCATACATTCCTGGTAATGGTAGATTCTTTCTCAAAGTGGATAGACTTGGCCCTGCTGCCCCCAACAACCACTCAAGCTGTTACAAAGGCCCTAACTAGGTATTCATTACCCATGGCATCCCTGACACCATTGTGTCCGACAATGGGCCCTAATTCACCTCCTGTGAATTTGAAGTTTATTTAGCCAACCTGGGAATCAAGCATGCCCTTACAGCTCCTTTTCACCCTGCTAGTAATGGCAGTCAGGTCTGTTAAGGAGGCCCTGGAGAGGTTTGGCCAAATTGACTGGCATTCTAAACTTTCTCGGTACCTGCTAACTCAACATACAACCCCCTGTGCCACTACCAACAAGTCCCTGGCCAAGCTCCCTATGGGCAGATGCCTGAGAACCACCCTGGATATGCTACATCCTCATTATGCCCCAGTCACTCCTTTAGGGTCTGATAGCCATACCAGGAAGTTTGCCCTGCATGACCAAGTGTACGCCTGCAATTATGCAGGCCACCCCTTATGGGTGCCAGGGCAAGTCGTGGCAGTACCTGGGCCTAAGTCCTATAGGGTCTTGCTGGAGGACAGTCAGACCTGGCACTGGCACATCGACCAGCTGAGGAGATGCTGGAGAGTGGCTAGCAATGATCCCTGTTGCCCGACAACCGACACGGACCCACCAATGTTTGCTGAAGCTATCTCGGGGCACTGCGAGCGATGGGACCTACCTGGACCATCGCCTGACCCTCTATCAGAGTCACCCGTCGACGATGCTCCAGTCATGCCAAGCTCCAAAACAGCCCAGGAAGTGGAGGACTTCTTCTCTGCTGCAGCTCCACCAGGACTAAGGTGATTCGGCCGCCTTCGCAGGTGCCCGGCCTACTTGAAGGACTAAGCATGCTTCTTGCCAAGGGAAAGGAGTGCAACATTCATACACAGTCTTCACTCCAGTCCACGCTTCTGGCGGGAGCGGGAACTGCTCCCATTGGTTGATGCCATTTGACAGCCGGCTATAAAAGGAGCTGTCAAACAGCATCAGCTGTTACCGCCAGCTGACTGCTTATTACCCCAGCAGTCATGGCAACCCTTTATTCTTGTAATAAAGTTACTTGACTGTTAGCTCCGTGTCCACCTCAATAATTACCGCCACTCTACAACACCTGCATAACTGGATAGAAGCATGCCTGTCAAACAGACAACAAATGGTCAAAATTGGGAGTGTCTTATCAAATTCTGTACCTGTCAACAGGTACATATCTTCTAGGTCTCTATTATTTCTTAGTGTGTTTTTGTGGATCAAGCTGGTGATTTTGTTTTTGTGGAAGCCTAAACAGCACACACCCCAAAATCAAGTTCACCACGGAAATGGAAATAAACAAACAACTACCATTCCTAGATGTACTAATCTACAAAAGAACAGATGGCACACTAGGACACACCATATACCAGAAGAAAACACACACCAACCACTACCTCAACGCCCAATCCCACCACCACCCAGTACAGATAAATTCAGTGGCCAAAACACTAATCACCAGAACCAAATGCCTGGCAGTCAAGACACATATAAAGACTGAACTATGCACTCTGACTAAAGAACTGACAACCAACGGCTTCCACAAAAACAAAATCACCAGCTTGATCCACAAAAACACACGAAGACATAATAGAAACCTAGATAAACAGACCTATGGAACAGCTGTCCTGCCCTACATAAGAGATACTACAGACAAAATCAGTAAGATATTACACAGGCATCACATCAAGACTGCCTTCAAAACAGACAAAAAAATAGCAGCCATCCTTAGAAACCCCAAAGACAAAATTGACCTGGAAAACCAAGGCATACACAAAGTTCCCTGTGCATCATGCCCGGCCACATACATTGGGCAGACCAATAGAAGAATAAGTACCCGCCTGGATGAAGACAAAAATGCAGTAAAAAAGCTGGACCACACCTCCTCACTAGTCCAACACATGAAAATCACAGGTCACAACATCAACTTCAATGGCACCAAAACCCTAGCCACTATAGAAAACCCCAGCCACAGAATCATCAGAGAAGCCATAGAGGTTGAAAAAAGACCTGAAAGCATGAATAGAAGAGATGATTCCACCAGACTATCAATCATTTGGAAGCCTGCACTCTCAAATAGAAAGATTTCCACACCACAAGTCAGGCAAACACCTGGGCACAAACAGACTCCCCATGATACCTTCAGCTCAAATACATCCCACCCGGCACCCAGATGAAACCTAGCTTCCTAATAGATAATAGCCATCCTTTCACGCAATGTATATATATATTGTATATATATATATACAATATATATATTGTAGTTGTGTTTTTAAAGTTGTAGCAATGTTTCGGCAGAATCTCATCTGCCATCATCAGGCTCCTGTATTGAGTTTGTCTGTGGGTCAGGCTATCACAACCGTTTTGTGTAAACGGCTATCACAGTAAACGGCTGTGATAGCCTTACCCACAGACAAACTCAAGACTGTTTTGAAGGCAGTCTTGATGTGATGTCTATGTAGTATCTTACTGATTTTTTCTGTAGTACCTCTTATGTAGGGCAGGACAGCTGTTCTGTCCTAAGACATTTCCCTTTTTAATGGCCTCCTCAAATCACAGCTCCTCTCCTTTTGGCACACCTTGTTGAAAAGAAAACCGTGCGAAATTGCTACCAAGGCAGAACCATCCCAGTCATCAGATAAGGCCAGTTTTTTATTCAATTTCACTTGCCTTTAGTGATAGTGGATGGTGCCTTCCCTAGCCTGTTGGGGTTAGACTGGTTCCCTGCCCTTGGCTTCCATATAAGCGGAATCCACTCTATTGCAAATGCTGAAGTGGACACCTTGTTTAATGACTATGCTGATATGTTCAGCGAGGGGCTGGGCTGTTACTCAGGAACCCCAATATTTTTCAACCTGGACCTTCTGGCAGTACCAATCCATTTAAAGCCTCAAAGGGTACTTTTGCAATCCACCCCAATTGGACATGCAGCTTGACAAATAAATTAAACAGGGTGTATTAGAGCCTGTGGAGTTTGTAAAATGGGAAACCCCAATAGTGACACCCCTGAAGAAAGATGGTAGCTTAAGAATCTTGCCAGATTACAAGACCTCATTGAATAAATATTTACAAATCAGCGCTTATCCCTATTATCAGCACCTACTACATTCTTTTGAGCCAGGAACCATTTTCGTGAAATTAGATATGTCACAGGCCTATCAACAGTTCCCTGTTTATGACACAGCTGCTGAACTACAAACTATTGTAATGCACAGGGCGCTTTTAAATGTAGGCGTCTCCAATTTGGCATAAGTTGGCCCCAGGAATTTTCTAATCTTTAATGAAAAGACTTCTTCAAGGATTACCGGGATAATTCACTATTTTGATGATATTTTTATATTGGCCCCTGACAAGTCTCAGTTACTGCAAAGAGTCAGAGGAGTCCTCGATCATTTCAGGAAGCATGGTCTTAAGTTAAAGAAAGAAAAGTGCACTATTGCCACACCACAAGTAGAATTTTTGGGATACAAAATTGACGTCTCTGGTATTCACCCAATCAAATCTAAAGTAAGGGTGATTCATGAGGCACTCACACCAACTAACAAAACTGAGCTCCAGGCCTTTTTTGGACTTCTTAACTTTTACACTATTTCTGCCACATAAAACTTCTGTTGAAGAGCCTCTGCACAAATTCTTGGATAAGCAATCCCCCTGGCACTGGAGACCTAAGGAAGCCCATGCTTTCCGTGCAGTCAAATCATTGCTTACATCCGATGCTGTTCTGATCCAATTTAATGAGCATTTACCTTTAGTTTTAGTAGCAGATGCTTCTCCTTTTGGCATAGGTGCCATTTTAAGTCATAGACTGCCTAACGGTTCTGAGGCACCCATTGCCTTTTTCTCCAGAACTTTTTCCCCAGCTGAGCACAACTACAGCCAAATTGACAAGGAGGCTTTGGCTGCAGTTGCTTCTGTCAAAAAATTCTATGAGTTTCTATATGGGCACCATTTCAAGTTGGTTATGGATCACAAGCCTCTGTTCAGCCTTCTGTCAGGAGATAGACAAACTCCTCAGATTTTATCTCCAAGGATGACCAGGTGGACTTTATTTCTGGCTGCCTATTCCTATACACTGGTTCATCGAGTTGACAAGAGTCTCTGCCACGCTGATGCTCTTAGTCGCTGCCCCCTGCCTGTTCCTGTGGAGGATCCTGCACCAACTAATGCTGTGTTCCTGATCAACTATCTCAAGCTTCCCATCACCACCCTATTCATTGTGAGAATGAAGGCCCTAGCTCGCAGTTATGTCTGGTAGCTAGGCATGGATGTTCAGATTACAAGTTGAATGAATGCTTGTCAGCCATGCCAAATATCCAGACCTGCTCCACCCATATCCACTCCAGGCAGGTGGGAAGATTCTGGGACCCCTTGGTCCCGGGTGCATATTGATCTGGCTGGCCCTTTTCATGGGTGTACATTCTTGGTTATGGTTGATTCTTTTTCTAAATGAGTAGAGCTGACCTTGATGACCACCACAACCTCAGAAGCCGTCACTAAGGCTCTATCAAGGATATTCGTTACCCATGGCCTCCCTGACACCATTGTGTCTGATAACAGCCCCCAATTTACTTCCTGTGAGTTTGAGGTCTTCCTAGCTGATTCCTAGCTGGGAATCAGGCACGCACTTAAAACTCCTTTTCATCCTGCCAGTAATGGCCTGGCTGAAAGGGCAGTCAGATCTGCTGAGGAGGTCCTGGAAAGGCTTGGGCCAATAGATTGGCACTCTAGGCTCACTAAATATCTGCTAACCCAGCACACAACTCCCTAATAAGCCACCACGAATTGGTCTCCAGCTGAATTTCTCATGGGTAGATGTCTGAGGACCACTTTAGACAGACTCCACCCATATTATGCCCCAATCATGCCCCTACGATCAAATAGCCAGGCAAGGGAATTTGCTGAGAATGACCAGGTCTATGCCTGGAACTATGTAGAACACCCTTTGTGGATGCCTGGGCAGATTGTGGCAGTAACTGGTCCTAAGTCTTACAGGGTCCAACTGCAAAATGGGTGCATTTGGCGCTGCCATATTGATAAACCTAGAAGGCATTAGAGTTCGTCTGCAGATGGCCTTCAAGACGTTCCTGCAACAGAGAAACTGTTGGCGCCTGAAGAAACTTTCCATGAATCTGACAGGAATGCAAGCCTATCTAAGCCATCATCAGTCCCTCACCCAGAGCCGCCTGAAGCCAAGACACCAGTTTCGTCGGCACCAGAAGATGCCCAACAAGTAGAGAAGTTCCTTCCAGCAGCAGCTCCATCAGAGCCTAGAAGATCTGGCCGCCTGCACAAGCACCCAAGTTATCTGAAGGACTACGAACGCTCCATTCTGGGGGACAGGAGTGTGGCATTCAGAAAAGACTGAGCTGAAGTCTTCACTCCGGTCTGTATTTCCAGCAGGAATATGGACCATTCCTTGTTAGCGGGGCAGCTGCAGCAACCCTTTATTGTTTCAATAAAGAAAAAGCTGATGTTCGCTCTGTGTTTGCCTCAGGTTATTGCGCCACTCTACAACACTGACACACAAGATTGTCTGACTGAGTAGCTGACTATTAGCAATCCTTGGCTCTGAGGACTTTTCGTCTATACTCTTGGATGGGATAGTACTGTTTCCCCAGTCTTATTTTTTTCCTCCAAAAGAGGCATTAGTTCTTATTTTCAGGGGATGTCTTCCACTGTCTTACCTCATGGTGGCAGCACCAACAGCCCCTCCCAGCAGGAGCCCATGTGCCTTCAGGAAAGACCTCTGTTGCCAAGAAATGAGTTCTGGATTGATGTGTGTGGCACTCCCTGGCCTCTGTTTTACCATCAATGAAATGGAGGCCAGGGGGCCTGCTCCCACTCACCTCCGCCTCTACTCACTTGCTTTGGTCTCTGCCCATCCTCCTTGGCCTGCTCCCATTCACCTCAGCCTGTTCCCAATTGCCTTGGCCTTGACCTGTTTGCCTCAGCCTGCTCTCACTTATCTTGGCCTGCCACCCCCCCCACCTCAGCCTCCATCCACTTGCCTTGCTTCCTGGATGCTTGCTTCACTTCCTGGTAGTAGCAGCTCTTCCTCTGGTCCTTGAAGACTAGTCCTTCTGGTCAGAGAAGGCCAGTAATTTCAAGTGTGTTTTCTTTAAGACTGAGGACAATTTTCCTTTAAAATGAGCCTTCCTGTTGAATTTATTTTTGAACATTTATGTTGAATGATCTGAAAAAATAACATTTGGGCAATTGTTTTTTGCCTGGAAGGCATAAATTATATCAAATCAAATTTTTGTTATGATCTTTGGGCCAGAAAGAATATAAAGATTTGGATTGTGACATTTTTCCAGCAAATGACTGCATGCAAATATTTGAGTAAGTTCAGAAGGAACTTTTTAAAAGATTGTTTGGGTAAAACTCCAAACATCTTTTATAACTGTAAAAGTTGTGAGTCAGTGATAGTCTTTTCCTTTAGGCAGAAGTGTATGAGTGCCATTACAAACTCATTTGTTATTGCCTTAATCTGTAATCAAAATTTGAATCTTTTATTTAGGATATAGAAGGAGTTACCTTGTTTTATTTTGCTCAACTCCTCCCCTGGGCAAAATTATGCAAGTATTTATTTGAATTATATATAACCTTTTGTCAAATGAATAACATGTATCCCTTTGCCTTATGCAAATTTTTATGCATTTGCAAGTGATTTTTAAGTAAAGGAATTAATCATAATCACACACAGCAAAGAGATTCCATAGAAATCCCAAAGATGATGGATGGATGAATGATTACACATTCATGGAAATTTAAAGATTGCCTTTCCTCAAAGGAGTATAATTAAAACTTAATATTGGAACACAGTCAAAACCAAATGAATTATTAAAAATATAAATTTCAGTTTATACTAAATAATAAAATCTCATTAAAAAGTTGTCTGGAATCAGCTCCATCACATGTGTTGTTTCTTTATTGTGATTGCTTTGGTTAGATTGGGCAAATGATACTGTCAATTCACCATGGAGGAATGTCTCCGCATTTCCACACAATAACATGTGAGGCTGATCACCAATTATAAGGAGCATCTAAAGACATTTATTTATATAACTAAAGATGGTGTAATACATTTCTGGATCTAAGAGGTTTATTGTATGGCAGAATACGTGCTATATTATTTTGTTTCTGAAATAAATGAAAGTAGCACCAAACTTTGGTTTATTTGTTCATTCCAAGTCCTTTTATATATCAGCAGTATTCAGATAATAAAGTTGGAAAAAGGTGAACAATATTTTAACAGGGCTATAGATACGTTGAGGCCTTTGAGAAGAGTGGCTCGGAGGCAAGGACAGTGACCAGGCAAAGTGAAGTCAGGCCAGGTGAGGCAAAGTGCCTCTTGACATGAGTGATATCAAGTTGGCCATACCCACCCATTCACATGCATATCCACCCAGTCATTAGGGCAGAAAACCAATTAATTAATCATTAAATTATTTGAATTCTACCACTGTGTAAAAGGTATTGTTTAAATTACAAAACGAATTCAGTGTACTTTGTAGGTTTCTCCCACAGGAGAGTTGATACATGAACACACATGCAGGCCACTGCATTTTGCACCAACTGGAACTTTCAGATGCTCTTCAGGGACAGTCCCACATGGAGCACATTCAATAGTCAGAATATGTTTGCTATTTGGATTCTTGGAAACCAGCTAGGAAACACAAAGGTCACAACTTTCCTCGGCCATGTAATTGCAATTAGTGATATTCATTGCCAGTTTCTGACAAGCAAAGTGAATGGGAAAGCCTGCAGAAAGTCATAAATGGCAATTGTATATTGTTGTATTGAATGGTTGCTTGGAATATATTTAATAAGTACAACTAAGATTTCTGCAATTGTCCTCGCAAGTCAGCAGAGTCACATGATGTCACACTTTTTCTATGACTATATGACTATTCCATTTAACAAAGGAGTTGCCAGGCTCAATTACTATTTTCAGTAAAGACTACCTGTTTATCTTTTCATAAAATGTGTTTGTTAGAAAATGTGCAATCAAACTCATCCAGAATTTTGCTGGTAAGGCTAAGATACATTACTTTTTGCAATTTCCCTTCATCACAGTGCTTAAAAATAATTATGTTTATTTAAAGTGAAATGGTAATAAAGTAATTGGTTCAAGGGAAATAATTTGTGGTTGTTGTTTTTTTTTTTTTTTCATGTAAACATAAAGGAACAATACTTTGATAATATCTCCATGTGGTTTTGGGACTATATGGAAAAGTACAATTACCTATATTTTTCTTACTTATTTCTTCTCTCATTTAATGATAATATGCAAAGTATTACATGGTAGAAAAATATTACACAAAATTTATTAATTATGACATGGGATAGGTGCTAAAGAAAAAAAATATTCAAATAAGAATTTCCAATATTTACTCACGGTGAGACTGCAATTTATTCTGATGATATGTCTGTTAACAGTTCAATATTCTTCAGTGAAAATAATGAAACTATTTCCATGGAAAAAGGGAAAATATTTATTCTATTTTTATTTACTTTGGTATCATTCATACTAAAGTGAAAAATAAAGGTGATTTGATTTTCTTTTTAAACTATATTAAATAATATGTTATTTGTTTCAAAGGAATAATAGATAGCCCCTGAATTTGCTTCTGATAATGTCATTTTCTCAGTACTTTTAAGGACTACATGTTTTTATTAACCATATTTTGGTGGATAAGAAGAGACATCTATGTAAAGCCTATGTCCC
This sequence comes from Laticauda colubrina, assembly GCA_015471245.1. Lineage (NCBI taxonomy): Eukaryota > Metazoa > Chordata > Lepidosauria > Squamata > Elapidae > Laticauda > Laticauda colubrina. The sequence continues at coordinate 2,982,456 of BLBF01000064.1, read as the reverse complement.
ACTGCACCAATGGATGCAAAGAGGATGTAAAACGGACAAAAAAGCTTGCCATCTGTTGGAAAACGAGATGCATCCATTGTGTACTCACTGCATACGTGTTTCATATGCTCTATCCGTCAAACATCCATCTATTGCTATTTTATCCGCTCAAAAAGTTTTGAGCTGCAAAAAACTTTTTGAGGAGATGAACTTTCCGCCGCGTACGATGTACATCCGCAATACAAACGGGCAACAAATGTTCTATATTCGTTGTCATCTGTTACACATCTGCTGTATCCACTCGGCATCCTCTGGCCATCCCCTCAACTCACATCCGCTGCAGCTGAAAGCAGAAAGAGGGAGGAAGCAAAAGGTACATGGAACGTCCACACAGCATTAGTAGCATGGAAATAGAAAGGATGTAAGCGGATGCATCTTGTATATAAAGCATTAAAACGGACAAAACATTTATATATGGGACGTATCTCGGATATTTAGGATGTCTGGAGTATGCCTAGAGTATGTGGAAGGACACCTTGTGGAAAACTGATATTTCCTATAAAAAGAAGGAGGAAATCACCTGGATCTCACTACCAGTCCAGCAGCCGTGGTGTACAGACCTCTTCACCCTTGGTCTTGCTCTTCCACATCATCCATTGATCTCCACCATGGATCATCACACACTTCTTATGGTAGCTGCCATCATTCAACACCAGAACTAAGCCCTATTCAGACTGTTTCACCTTTCCTACACAAGGAGAAGGAGACGTCCAAGAGCTGTGTGGGTCCGAGGATGCATCGGGAGAAGATTGGAGTTTGGACTGTATGACAAGCTGATGGTGGAGCTGAGGAATGAAGACACTCGAGCATTCCAGCACTTCATGAGGATGCCACCAGCCATGTTTGATGAACTTGTAGAGCATCTGAGACCCAGGTTGACCAAGCCGAGCACCAACTTCCATCCCAGCCTGGACCCTGGACTGAAGGTGGCACTGACTCTGCTCCACCTGGCCTCTGGAACCACATACAGAAACATGCAGTAGGCGTGGAGGGTGCCACACAACAGCATCAGCAAAGAGGTCAGAGAAGTGGTGCAGGCCATCATCAAAGAATATGTGGAGGAGCTCCTCAAGTGTCCCACCACTGAAGAAGGCTGGAGGAAAGTTGCAGAATAGTGGTATCAGAGGTGGAACTATCCCCATACCATTGGAGCCATAGATGGGAAGCACGTGGCCTGCAAAGCTCCAGCCAAATCAGGGTCCTCTTATCACAACTACAAGGGCTTCTTCAGGATCATCCTCTTTGCCATGGCTGATGCTGATTACAAGTTCATGTACATAGATGCTTCAGGCAATGGGTCTGCTTCAGATAGCCAGGTATACAATGCCAGTGACCTCAAGGATGGGCTGGAATGCAACCTCATCATGGGTTTTCCAGATCCAGACCCCCTACCCAATGACACACAAGTTGTGCCCTACTTCATCGTGGGTGATGACACCTTCTCCCTCACAACCTATCTCATGAAGCCCTACAGTTCCAGATACCTCACCTGTGAAGAGAGGATCTTCAACTACAGGCTGTCCAGGGCAAGACGGGTGGTGGAGAATGCCTTTGGCATCCTGGACAACAGGTTCCAGGTACTTCTCACCACCATGCAGTTTGAGACACATAGTGTGAGGAGCATCGTGGAAGCTTGCTGTATCCTGCACAATCTCATGCGCACCCGCTACCCAGTCTTGCAGAACAGGCTCATAGACCACCAACAAGGGAATGGGGACATGGAGCCTGGTGAATGGAAGCAAGGATGTAACCTGATAGACACTGTGGATGTACAAGGCCCCAACAGAGATTCATGTGAAGGGAAGAAGCAGTGCAACCTCCTGAGACACTGGTGCAACTCCCCAGCTGGAGCAGTGGAGTGGCAAGACAGGATGATAGATGATTAATGGATGCTTCCTTGAGCCTGTCGCATAACACTGATGAGACTGTGCCATGTATGTTGAGTGGTCCTACAATGAATAGGGCATTAATAAAGAGCTTTGTTTAATTTAAAATGTGTTGATCAATGAATAAATTGTTATTGATAAAAAAGGTCCATATGTGTAGCACCTGGGATGGGGGACCATACAGTCCCACTACGCTTGCACTGGAGGTTTATCTATCCCACAACTATCCTTATCTATCCCACAAGCATGCAAAGGCTTAACCATTTATTAAAAGTTTTCATCAACACTTTACTAAGGTAAAAAAATGAACCAGGTGTCTAAAGCAAAGATAAACTGTATTAACTGTCTTAGTAAACTTTATGACTTTATTAAAAAAGCAAAATGAACCAAGTAAAGTGTCTTAAGCAAAGATAAAGTGAACAAGTACAACTCAGTCTCTGACACTATTCTCAGTCACTCTGAGTCATGTCCATGGTATCAGTTGTTAAGCGGCCAGGAACTGTGGAGGTGGCTGTGGCTTGAGTGCTGGTCTGAGGAGCCATTAGGGTGCTTGGCCCCAAGAGTACAACAGGGGATGGTGTGTTCAGGAAGCTGTCCGAGAGCTGACTCAATCTCATGAGGTTGAGAGGCCCCTCATCAAGGACTTGAGATGTGAGGCCCAAGACTGATGACAGATTGTCCATTAACGGGCTTGGCTGTGGGGTGGAGGAAGGAGGAGTGTAGTGGGGCTGTCTGGTCTGCAGCTGGGTAAGGACTGGAGTCTGTGGCATGCGATGAACCTGGGCCTGGACTGGAAAGGTCTGTTTTTGCTGTGGGAATTCCTGGTAGTCATAGCCTTGGTTGGTGAGGGGCTGTCGAAAGCCGTGGAAGGGCTGTGACATCGCCTGGGGTGGAGGAGCAAACCTGGACTGGGTAGGAGCAGCTTCAGCTGGGCCTTGTGGGTTGTGCAGAAGTGCTGTTATCTTCTCCTTCATCACCTGTTACTGGGCCTCTGGCAGGTCCCTGAGGGTGTGGCTCACATAGGTGATGAAGGCCTGAGGATCCTCTGTCCAAGTGGACCAGCTGAAAGAGAAGTTCTGTGCTGGTCGTCATTGTGTCCCTGATCTCCAACAGGACACTGTGGTTCTGGCCCTCCAGTCTGCCTCTCTGCCTGCATCCTGTGGAGCTGGGGGTGGGGGGGTGGGGGTTGGCCTCCGGTGGCTGCTGCTTCTTCCTCCATTTGTGACAGGGGATCCTCCAAGTCCACTGGCATGGGGAGTGCAGCTGTCAGGGGGGTCTCTGCCATGGGGCCCTCCAAAGACACCTGCCTGAACAGGCTAGCTGGGTCCTGGCTGGAAGAGGACTGGCTCTCTGTGGGCTGCCTGAGGGAGAGGGATATTAGTGGGGCTGCTCCTTCGTGGTGGATCTCACCTTCCAGGAAACTGCACTTGGCCATGATGTACATCTCCTGGTCAGTGAGCTTGACAGCGGCCTGCCCAGGTTTTTTGGGGTGTAGCTTGCCATACCAGGTGTGCATGTGCTTCCACCATCCCAGGAGTACATCTGCAGTGTACCCCAGGCTCTCTGCCTTGTCTCTCCAAACTGCCTGCTTCTTTTTGGTGCTGCGATAGAGTCTGTGGCCCTTTCTCCAGAGGTACTCGTTCTCCCTCAGCCATTCCAGCACCTCATTCTCATGCTCCTCAGAAACGATGTACTATTTCCACTCTCCCTTCTCCTTCCCTTGCCTCTTCCTCCCTCTGGCAGGTGCTTCAGCAGGGCCTTCAGGGGCTTTAGCAGCAGGGCCTTCAGAGGCTTGAGCAGCAGGGCCTTCAGCAGCAGGGCTTTGAGGGCCTTGGGGCTGGTCCACCACAGCAGCAGCAGCAGCAGCAGCTGCTTCAGAGTCAGTGCCAGGGGGTGGTTTTCTGGTTCTGTCCTTCTTGCCAGGCCTTGAACGAGTAGGCACGGGATTCTTCTTTTTCCCTGACTGACGAACCGTGGTGTTCCTCCTAGATGTATGTGGCAGCACGTCTTTCCCTGTATGCTGACTGTGTGCGTGCTGCATCCTTTTATATCCATGGAGCTGATGCAATTCATACTCCCCGCATGCGCAGTAAATGCTTTGCATCCGATATACAACCGCACGGCATCCCCTTTGTTTCCTATAGGCATCCATGATGCATCTGCTTCATCTGCTATGCATCCGTTCCTTCCGCTATGTGTCCGCTTTGCAATTCTCCCCCGGAACCCCTTCGGAGGTGTCATCTGCTTCCATCCGCTGTCATCCATTAGGCTTCCTATGAACATCCGCTTAACATCCCCGCTACATACTACCCACGTCCATTCTTTTCTGTTGTTTTCTGTTTTGTTTATGCAAATTTTCACTACTTTTTGGAGTGGATGACAACGGATGGAGCCACCCCTGAAATTTTGCTCATACGCTGTTCTTTATGCATAAATTTTGCATCTGTCAGCCAGTGGGACCTAGCCTTAAGATTTATTGTATAGAATAGTGAGAATTCAAAATAGAATATTTTGTTTTATTTTTTATCTTGAAGTCCATAAAGCAGATTGTATAATGTTCTAAATTTTCCCAAAGAATGAAGGAACAAATTGGTGATGGATTTAAATTATAATAGAGGGAGCCATTCAAATGAATTCATGAAAAAAACAAAGTTCTACATGTTAAGCTTTTTTGACAGAATGCAAGGTCTAATTTTAAAAATCAATCAGATTTGGTTTGAAATAGATTATAATTAATTTCTCACAGTGTTAAAAGAAGTTTGAGACTTAGATAAACATTTAGACAATATTTGGCATTCCATATAGCATGTGCAAGGAATTTTAACACCATATACTATACATTATGCAATAGCAAGACAGTAAAAGTATCTATTTTTAGGAGAAAAAGAATTGAATTCCAAAACACATAAAAAGTATATATCTATCAATACTGTAAATCAATTGGAATATGAAAAAAGTTTGTAACAAATGCTTAAGCTTTAGCATTTTTTTTTCTTTACTTTCTTTGTATTTTGAATAACAAAATATGGAGCTTTTAATTTAAGATTTAAATTCTTACATTGTTGAAATAATTTAATGTGCTGTATTTTATTATTCATTTTTTAATTTGTGGTATACAGACACCAAATGTAAAATCTTGTTCATTCCTTTGATATTATATTTCTGTTCCAATTACTTTTTTCTAGATTAATTTTCCTTTCTGTTTCCTTGTCTGGTCTTTTTTTCTCTTTTAAAATATACAAAAACACAAAAAGACATGTGTATATTTATGTGTCTATCTGTGTGTATCTTTGTTAAGGTCATCAGTCTTAGATGACAATAACATTAGAAGTTCATTTGAGATAAACTAATTCAACTCCTAGCCAATTGCAGAAATTCTCTGACATCCTTTCAGGTAGATTACCCAAGCTTTTTAAAAAAAATCTTAATATTATCTCTGACAAAAGTAGGAAGTTACTATGGATTCTACAATCTATTAATTTATCTTAAATCTTCCTCCCATATTAAAAGCATCCTGTTCTGAAATTTTCTAAAGAATACTAATTGTTTTGACTTCTGTTTTGATTTGTGAGCTTAGTTCCTTCATAAAAACTTCAATTCTATTCTCTATCTATTGGACCAGACGGAATATGTGCCTGCTTCTTTAAAAAGCTATCCACTGCCATAGCCAAACCTCTAAGCATAATCTTTGAAAAATCTTTCAGGACCAGCTCCTTGCCAAAACTATGGTCACAAGCCATAGTCATCCCCATCTTCAAAAAGGGAGACCCCAGCCTAGTTGAAAATTACAGAACAATCTCTTTATGCTGCGTCAACTGTAAAGTCATTGAATCAATTATTAACCAATCCATCATCCTCCACTTAGAGACAAACAATCTATTCTCTAATAAACAATTTGGTTTCAGAAAAAAACTATCCTGTAATCTACAACTCTTACACTGCAAAAACATATGGACTATACAACTCGATTAGGGAAAAGCAATAGACACAATCTATAGATTTCTGTAAAGTCTTTGATTCAGTGGTACATGACAAACTACTCCTAAAACTAAAATTTTACGATATCTCTGGACATCTCCATAACTGGATAGAAGCATTCCTGAATAGTCTGAATCGTCAAGACCTTGTTAATGATCCAAACTCTGTCAAGGATCTTGGAATACTCATCTGAAATGATGTAACTGCAAGAGCCCACTGTAACTACATAGCCAAGAAGGCGTGAAGAGTTGTTAATCTTATCTTATGTGGCTTTTTCTCTGGTAATATCACACTAATAACTAGAGCATACAAAACATTTGCTAGACCAATACAATAGCTCATCAGTCTGGAACCCACATTACATATATGATATTAACACAGTTGAGAAAGTCCAGAAATATTTCACAAGAAGAGTTTTCTACTCCTCTACTCACTACAGAATACCTTATGCCACCAGAGTTGAAATACTAGACCTAGAAAACCTAGAACTATGCCACCTTCAGTCTGATCTAAGTATAGTATATAAAATCATACATTGCAGTGTCCTACCTGTCAATGAATACTTCAGCTTCAACCATAACAGTACAAGAGCACACAATAGATGCAAACTCAAGGTTAATCACACCAAACTTGATTGCAGGAAATATGACTTCAGCAACAGAATGGTCAATGTCTGGAATATTCTACCTGACTCTGTGGTTTCTTCCCCAAACCCCAAAAACTTTCAACTAAGACTGTGTACTATTGACCTCACCCCTTTCCTAAGAGGTCTGTAGGGGGCATGCATAAGCGCACCAACGTGCTACTGTCCCTTTCCTATGTTTCTTTTCTTTTCTTTTTTATTTTTCTTATATCCATGTATTTATAGCTATGTTTTTACTTATACCTATTATCTTGTAAGCAATTGACAAAACAAATAAAGAAATAAATAAATCCTACACTATCATGAAGATCCATTCCAAAGGAGTCAGAAGCAAAGCTTTCTCTATCTGTAGCTCCCACCTCATTGTTGTGAATTTGTTTCATATAACAGGACTGTTCTATTACATTAAAAAACAGCAGTGTTTCTTCCATTACATTGGATGAGATTTTCTTTATTCAGGATAATATTTCAACTCCAATTATCTATAGTTTGAAAAATAAAAAAGTGAAGAAGGCATTTGGAAGATATATTCAAGAAAAATTAAATGATTGAATTTAGTTTTGCTTCTCATTATCCCAATATTTTGAATTGGATCTAAATTTAATTCTTGTTTCGAGTAGCACAATTCTTTTTTTTTTTTTTAAAGGACTACAAATTCTAATTCTAATCTTTGATGTGTCTGGATATAATTCATTAAAGCCCCTGTCACACTGCACCAACGGATGGAAAGAGGATGTAAAACGGAAAAAAAACACTTGCCATCTGTTGGTTAATGCGATGCTTCCGTTCTGTACTCACTGCCTCCGTTTTGCTTCCTCCCTATCCATCCAGCATCCATCTATTCATGTTTCATCCGCTCAGAAGGTTTTGAGCTGCTCAAAACTTTTGAGCGGAAAATGTATCCAATGCATCTGTTCTGCATCCTCTAGGCATACGTGGGACATCCGTTCTGCATCCATTACGCATCTGCTATATCCGCTAGGCAAACGCTGCGCATCCGCACAACTCAAATCTGTTCCAGCGGTAAACGGACTCAGGGAGGAAGCGGAACGGACGCGCAGCGTTAGTAGCACGGAGGGAGAAAGGATGAAAGTGGATGCAAATCGCATCTGCATCATCCACTACAAATCTGCTCTGCATCCGCTCTGCATCCTCTACGCATCCTCTACACATCCTCTATGCATCCCCTATGCATCCGCTCTGCATCAGCTCTGCATCCTCTATGCATCCTCTATGCATCTGCTCTGCATCCGCTCTGCATCCGCTCTGCATCCGCTTCCATCCGCTTCCATCCGCTAGGCTTCCGCTATGCATCCGCTTTCCATTTGCCCTGTGTCCTCCCCCCGTCTGTTCTTTTCCATGTTATCCGCTCTGCTAATGCAAATTTTTGCCCCTTTTGAGAGCTGATAACAATGGATGGAACAATTTTCTCATCCGTTGTGTCCTTTTTACAAACGTTCTGCACCCATTGGGCAGTGTGACAGGACCTTAAACTCGTTCTTTATGAGAGGAGGTTTAAAATGAATGTATTTCTAGCTCATTCTCTTCCCCCTCCCATTTGTGTTTACATATGTGTACAAGATAAGATCACTTCCTACTGCTTCATGCATGTCCTTCACTAAGTCTAAAGCCCATGTCACACTGAACCAACGGGTGCAAAGAGGATGCAAAATGGACAAAAAACCTTGCCATCCATTCGAAAACGGGATGTACTCACTGCCTCCGTTTTGCTTCCTCTCTATCCGTCCAGCATCCGTTTATTGATGTTTCATCTGCTCCAAAAGTTTTGGGCTGCCCAAAACTTTTGCATGGAAAATGTATCCAGTTCGTCCATTCCGCATCCGCTATGCATCTGCTACACTTCTGCTAGGCATCCGCTATATCCGCTAGGCATCCGCTGCACATCCACGCAACGCGCATCTGCCCAGACGCAGGGAAGAAGGGGAATGGATGCAGAACGGATGCAGAATGGATGCAGAATAGATGCAGAATGGAAACAAAGCATTTAAAATGGAAAAAACGTTCGCAGAGGGGATCTATCTCGGATATTAAGGATGCCTAGAGGATGCAAAAGGACACCTTCACTGCCTATATAAAGGGGGAGCAACTCATCTGCAACTCACTTTCAGACCAGCAGCCCACCTGAGCAGACCTCTGCTGCCTTCATCTGACTCTTCCTTTTCCACAGCATCCAGTCATGTCCACCGTGGATCGTACCACAGTCCTTTTGGCAGCCACCATCCTTCTGCAACAGTACAAAGCCATCTACAGGCTCTGTGAACTCTACTATGGGAAGAAAAAGAGGCGGCCAAGAAGCGTACGAAGATGGGTACGGAGATGGATCAGGAGAAGAGCAGAGTATGGACTGTAAAACAAGCTGATGGTAGGGCTCAGGAACGAAGACACTCGGGCCTTCCAGAACTTCATGAGGATGTCTCCAGCCATGTTTGATGAAGTTGTGCAGTGCCTGACACCCAGGTTGACCAAGGCAAACACCAACTTCCGGCCCAGCCTGGAACCTGGGGTCAAGGTGGCACTCACTCTGCGCCACCTGGCCTCAGGGACCACCTACAAAAGCATGCAATATGGCTGGAGGGTGCCACACAACACCATCAGCATTGTGGTCAGAGAACTGGTGCAGGCCATCATCGAAGAATACAAGGAGGAGCTCCTCCAGTGCCCCTCCACTGAAGAAGGACCAGTGGTATCAGAGGTGGAACTTCCCACACATCGTTGGAGCCATCGATGGCAATCACGTGGCCTGCAAAGCGCCAGCCAAGTCAGGGTCCACTTATTTCAACTACAAGGGTTTCTTCAGCATCGTCCTCTTCGCCATGGTCGATGCTGACTACAAGTTCATGTACATCGATGCTTCAGGCTACGGCTCATCTTCAGATGCCCAGGTATACAACGCCAGTGACCTCAAGGAGGGGCTGGAACGCAACCTCATCATGGGCTTCCCAGATCCAGACCCCCTGCCCAACGACACACAAGATGTGCCCTACTTCATCATGGGGGATGACGCCTTCTCCCTCAGAACCTACCTCATGAAGCCCTACACTTCAAGATACCTCACCTGTGAAGAGAGGATCTTCAACTACAGGCTGTCCAGGGCAAGGCGGGTGGTGGAGAATGCCTTTGGCATCCTGGACAACAGGTTCCAGGTACTTCTCACCATCATGCAGCATAGCCCAGAGACCATGAGGAGGATCGTGGAAGCTTGCTGCATCCTGCACAATCTCATGCGCACCCGCTACCCAGTCTTGCAGAACAGGCTTGTGGACCGTCAACAAGGCAATGAGGACATGGAGCCTGGGGAATGGAGGCAAGGGCGAAACCTGATCGACACTCAGGATGTGCAAGGCCCCAACAGAGCTTCACATGAAGGGAAGAAGCAGCGCAACCTCCTGAAACACTGGTGCAACTCCCCAGCTGGAGCAATGGAGTGGCAAGACAGGATGGTAGATGCTTAATGGATGCTTCCTTCAGCCTGTCTCATGACACTGATGAGATTGGGCTATGTATGGACCTACAATGAACAGGGCGTTTAATAAAGAGTTGTGTTTGTGTTGACATGTGTGGATCAATGCTTACATTGTTATTGATAAAAAAGGGCCATAGGTGTGGCACCTGGGAGGGTGGACCATACAGTCCCACTATGCTTGCACTGGAGTTTTATCTATCCCCACAGCTATCACCCATCCCAAAGGTATCCCTGCCCATCCCAATGCTATCTTAACCCATCCCACAAGCATGCAAAGGCTTAAACCATTTCTAAAAGTTTCCACCAAGACTTTACTGAAAAAAAGAAATGAAGCAAGTGTGTGAATCAATGATAAACTTTATTGAACAACAAACTGTTAAAAAAAATGAGCCAAGTCAAGTGTCCAAAAAAAATCCACAGGTAGCCAGCTATCCAGTCTCTGGCACTCTTCTTTGTCACTCGGAGGTTTGCTCAGTCTCAGGGGTGAAGGGTCGAGGTGCTGTGGTGGTGGGTGGTGCTGGAGTGCCTGGCCCCGAAAGGACAACAGGGGACGGTGTGTTGAGGAAGGTGTCGGACAGCTGGCTCAGCCCCGTGATGCTGAGAGGTCCTTCCTCCATGCCATGGGGTGTCAGCCCCAGTACTGATGAGAGATGTACTGAGGCCGGGCTTGGCTGTGTGGTGGAGGAAGGAGCAGTGTAGTGGGGCTGTCTGCTCTGCAGCTGGGTGAGGACTGTCGTGGGTGGCATCATTGTCATGGCTGGCATTGGTGGCATCAGTGTAACTGGTGGCCACGGTGTCGCCCGATGACTCTGTGCCTGCACTGGGAAGGGCTACTGCCTGTGCTGTTGGACCTCCTGGTAGCCGTAGCCCTGGTAGGTGAGGGGATGTGGGAAGCCTTGGAATGGGAGGGACATCACCTGGGGTGGAGGAGCAGACCTGGACTTGGTGGGAGCAGGTTCCTCTGGATCTGGAGGGTTGTGAAGCATCTCTGTGATGTGGTCCTTCACCACCTGATACTGTGGATCCGCCATTTCCATAAGGGTCTGGTTGACATAGGTGAGGAAGGGCTTGCGGTTGGAGGAGGAGGAGTCTGTGTGAACCAGCTGAGAGAGGAGATCTATGCTGGTGTGGATGGTGTCCCTGATCTCCAGCAGGACAGTGTGGCTCTGCCCCTCCTGCTGTCCGGCTCTCACCCTTTCTGCGGAGGCGGAGCTGGGGGTGGTGGTTGTGGTTAGAACTGTGGTGGACTCGATGTCTCCTTTCTCCAACCGCACCAGGGAGTCCTCTACGCACTCCACCACACTCACCACACTTGTCCGCGGGTTCTCCAGTGTGGCACGCTCCACAGAAACCTGCCTGGAGACAGGGACTGACTCTCGGCCGGAAGAGGACTAGCTGTCAGCAGGCTGCCTGAGAGAGAGTGTAGTGAGAAGGGCTGCTGGTGCTCCTCGGTGGCTGATCTCACCCTCCAGGAAGCTGCACCTGGCCATGACATAGGTCTCTCTGTCTGTCAGCTTCACAGTGGCCTGGCCAGATTTCTTCAGGTGCAGCTTCCTGTACCATGTGTGTATATGTTTCCACCAGCCGAGGAGCACCTCTGAAGTGTAACCCATACACTCTGCCCTCTCTCTCCAAGCAGCCTACTTCCGCTTGGTGTCCCTGTACAGTCGGTGTCCCTTCCGCCACAGATAGTCGTTCTCTCTCATCCACTCCAGCACCTCATCCTTGTGCGCCTCCTCAATATAGTATTGCCTCCTCTCCCGTTGTCGCGTATGCCTCTTCCTCCCTTTGGCAGGACCAGATGGGCCCTCATCAGAGGGGATCCCAGGTAGTTGGGGCTGCTCCTCCACACCACCACCAGCAGCAACAGCAGGATCATCATCATCATCATCATCATCATCACCACCAGCAGGATAATCATCATCATCATCATCATCATCATCATCATCATCACCAGCAGGATCATCATCATCATCAGTAGCAGCAGCAGCAACAGGATCATCATCATCATCATCAACAACAGCAGCAGCAGCAGCAGGATCATCATCAGCAGCAGCAGCAGGACCAGCAGGACCAGGAACAGCAGCAGTAGAGTAAGCACCAGCAGGGCCAGCAAGTCCAGGAGCATGAGCAGGACCAGGAACACAAGCAGGACAAGCAGGACGAGCAAGACCAGGAGCACGAGTAGGACGAGCAAGTCCAGGAGCACGAGCAGGACGAGCAGGACCAGGAGCAGCTTCAACATAGTAACCACCATCAGAAGCACCAACCCTAGGAGCAGTTTCAGCAGAAGCCCCAGCAGAAGCAGAGTCAGGGGCAGGGGGCGGGAGGTTGGCCCTGTCCCTCTTGCCAGGGATGGCAGTAGGCTGCTGAGGCTTTTGCTTCCTCCCCATGGTTGTGGGGTTGCTGGCTGGCAGGGAGGCTGGTAGGCACGAAGGCTGGCAGGAAGGCTGGCAGGAAGCCAGGCACGAAGGCTGGCAGGAAGGCTGGCAGGTAGGCTAGCAGGAAGCCTGGCAGGAAGCCTGGATGGTAGGCTGGCAGGAAGTCTTGAGGGAAGGCTGGATGGTAGGCTGGCAGGAAGCTTTGCAGGAAGGCTGGCTGGAAGCCTGGCAGCAAGGCTGGCATGCAGGCATGCAGGCAGGACAGGCAAGGAACTCGAAGTGTCCAGCAGCAGGTCTTTCCTCGGAATGCTGGCCACGTGCGAGCTGCTTCCCTTTATATCCGGGGGGCTTACGCAACGCATCCCCCCCGCTTGCGCAATTAACGTGCGGCATCCGTTCCGCTTCTGCTGTGCATCCGCTAGGCTTCCGCTGTGCATCCGCTTTATCCACTGTGCATCCGCTGTGCATCCACTTCATCCATTCGGCATCCGTTCTGCATCCGCTGTATCCGTTCCACGTCCGCTTTGCTGAGGCCCCCGGAAGCCCTGTGGTTGCGCCATCTGCTCCCATCTGCTTCCATCTGCTGGGCTTCTGTTCCGCATCCACTTTGCATCCTCCCTGCATCCTCCCCGCATCCGTGTTATCCGCTTTGGTTATGCAAATTTTCACCCCTTCTGAGCGCAGATAACAACGGATGTAACATTTTGCTCATCCGTTGTGTCCTTTTTGCATCCGTTGGCCAGTGTGACATGGACTTTAATCTTTTCACTTTTAAATGTTTTTATAGCATTTTCCCCACATGATTCCTTATCAGTGATTATATTGATAGTGGTGATGATGATGATGACATAATAATAGTTCCAGTTACATGATGATAAAATGCTTAAAAAGGCGTGTTCATTTTTGCTCAAAGAATGGCTACAGATTTGCTGAAAGATTTACACAAGAATTTATTATATTCAACACAACTAAAAACAGAATTTTCCAGCCAATGAAGACAAAAAAAATGCTACAAAACAGACAGAAGATATTAGAAACACCAATCAAGCAGAACACAGCAAACTCCAAGACCAATAAACACAGACCAAGACTCCCAACCAATCAGGATAAAGAAAAAACCATTCTGCCACAGCAGTAGGCTAGCCCCAAATTTAAAACAGAAATAGCTGTGAAAGTCTGACTCACAGACGAACACAATATAGAAGCCTGATGATGGCAGATGAGATTCTGCCAAAACATTGCTACAACTTTAAAAGCACATCTATAATGACATGGGAAAATACCCGAACAAAGCTGAATATCATACATACATACATACATACATACATACATACATACATACACATACATATATACATACATACACTTCTACCTCAAATTATATATATATTTCAAAAAAACCACTATATTTCTTTCATTCATATTCTCAACTAGAATGCAGACATAGCTTTTGTCAAGAAACCAATTGTAGTCATGCATACCCTTTACTCTTTTTGAAGGTGTGTGCAATCCAAAATTTTCAGAAACATATTTCTAGCCCTACAATGTATTTGAAATGAGATCTAATGCCATAAAATCTAGCATCACGCATATACATGTTTATGTGATATTGTTTTATCTGCTAAAGGAGCTGCCAATAATGTATTGGTTTCTACTCATAAAAGAGTATGTGTTTAAAAGAGACAACTGGATTTTCTGTTTTTTCTTAGAAGATGTTTTGCTTGTTGGATGAAATACCAGAAAGTCCAGTTGCCTCTTGAAAAAAAAAAA
>BLBF01000064.1:2929925-2944996 GCA_015471245.1 Laticauda colubrina | reverse complement strand
GCAAAAGCTTGCAATTTAAATTCTTCCTTTTTAATTTTCATTCCTTTTATACTCTTTTCATCTCTAATGTTTCTATTTAACACTTCCAGAGTTAATATGAATAGCAAAGGTAATAGTGGGCAACCTTGTCTTGTACCTTTTCTTACATTGATAGAGTCTGTTAATTCTCCCTCTATCATTTCCTTTGCCATTTGCTTATAATATATGGCTTGTATTGCTTGAATAAATTTTCTGGCAAAGCCCATCTGTTCTAATAATAATAACATGCATCTCCAGTTCACATTATCAAATGCCTTTTGTGCATCTAAAAATATCACAGCCATTTGTTTTTCTGGATGAGCCTCATAATATTCCAAAGTGTCCAATATTACTCTCATATTATCTTTAATTTGTCTCTTTGGCAGAAATCCACTTTGGTCAGAATGAATAAAATTATTTAAATATTTTTTGAGTTTCTCTGCCAATATTGAAGTGAAGATTTTAGAATCTGCATTTAATAAAGAAATGGGTCTATAATTCTTAATTTGTAATGGATCAGTTTCTTCTTTTGGTATTAGTGTAATATAGGCTTCTGACCATGTTTTAGGTATCTTCTTCTTTAGCATAACTTCATTCATGACTTCTAGCAATGGAACATTCAGCGATTCTTGTAATGTTTTATAGATTTCTGCCGGAAGTCCATCTGGGCCTGGTGCCTTCCCATTGCTTTGTTTCTTAAGTGCTTCGGTTAACTCCATCATGGTTATATTGCTTTCTAACATTTTTTCAGTCTTTTAGGTATTAGGTAGATTAGCATTCTGTAAATACTGTTTAACTCTTTCCTCATCAATATTCTCTTGATCATATAATTTCCCATAAAAGTTTCAAATGATTTCCTTCTTTATTGCGGTGGCAAACTTGACCTTGATCATCTATTAACTGTGGTATTTTCCTTGATTCTTTTTCCTTTCTCAATTTGGATGCTAACCATCTACCAAGTTTGTTTGCATCCTCAAAATAATTCTGTTTAGCACTTCTAATTTTCTGTGCTAATTCTTCTTTCTCTATTAAATTCACTTTATGTTTAATTATATCCAGTTTTAGCTTAATGTCTTTTTTCTGTGGCATTTTCTGTAGTTCTTTTTTGAGTCTTTTTTCTCATCTTCTAAAGCTTCCGTGGGTTGCCTTTTCCTAATGTTCCTTTTCTTTGTGTAGTCTATTATCAAGCCTCTAGCATATGCCTTCATTGTGTCCCATATATTCTGGATTGAAGTGTCTTTTTTATTTTCTCTAAAGAAAAAAGCCAATTCTTTCTCCATCTGCTGTGTAAAATCCTTCTCCTTTAGAATGGTATTATTTAAGGTCCATCTCGATCTTCTTTTTTGTCCTTTCCATATAATTGTCATTGGACTGTGGTCTGCCTAAGTCCTTGTTTTGATATTTGTTTCTTGAATATTAGATATTAATTCTGTTGAAATCCAAATCATATCTATTCTGGACCATGTTAAATGTCTATTTGAGTAAAAGATGTATTGTTTGGTTTTAACATTTCCTTCTCTCCATATATCTTTTAAATTTATTTCATCTATCATTTTAAAAAAGGATTTGGGGAGAGTCTTCCTATTTTGCATTGTTGTTGTTGTTGTTACATAGTCCAGTTTTGTTGTTTACAATTCCATTGAAATCTCCCATCATAACTATATTGACATAGTCCAGTTCAATTATTTTCACTTGTAATTTTTTATAAAATTATTCTTGTTTATCATTTGGAGAGGAAATTGCAATCAAGAATGTTTTTGTATTATTGTCCATTATTTCTACCATTAATACTCTTCTATCTTCATCAGTATAAATCAATTTTGCTGAAATGGTCTCTTTGATATATAAAACTACTCCTCTTTTCTTACATTGAGTCAAAGAAGGAAATATTTTCCTTAATTTTGGCTGTATCAAGAATTGTTCATATTGTTTTTTAATATGCACTTCTTGTAGACAAATTAAAGCAAATTTTAGTTTCTCTAATCTGTGAAAATTTTTCCTTCTTTTAACAGCTGAATTAAGTCCATTTATATCCATTGTAATGAGTTCTTTCTCTTCCATGATTATGCTTTATAATTAGGTTTGGCAGCTCTCGTAGATCCTGGTTCATGTTGTTCTTTAGTCTCCACCGATCCACCTACTGTGCCTACTTCTTTTTCAGTCTCCATTTGGTCGTCTTGAAATTCAATCAATGAAATCTCTTTTTCTGCCTCCTTCTCTCCCCTTCCAAAAATTTTTGCATAAAATAATTCTGCTTTCTCGATTGAGTCAGTTCTATATCTCTGTTCTTGCCATGTAAACATTAACCCTTCTGGGATTAGCCATCTGTAATTCACCTCTTTTTTCAATAGCATTTTAGTCAAAAATCGAAATTGTCTTCTCATCTCTTTCACTCTTCTGGGTATTTGCTTTACAACCACAATCTCTTTGCCTTTGTATTTCAATGTTTTCTCTCTTACCACTTGTAATATTTGTGTTTTAATGGCTTTTTTGTAAATCTGATATGAACTTCTCTTGGTAGGTTATTTCTTATTGCATATCTTGTAAAAACTCGGTATACCTCATCTACTCCATCCATCATCTTCTCTTCTGTTATTTCCAAAGCTTCAGCCAATATTTCTATCATTATCTCAGCTGAATTTTGTCCTATTTCTTCCTCTATGTTTTGAAATCTGAGATAGAATTCTGATCTGTCCATCTCCCATTTCAGTATCCCACCTTTATCTTGTTCAACCACTGTTAATCTGATATGGATATCTCCAATCATCTTGTCTCTTTGTTTATCTTCTTCTTCAATTTTTTGGAATCTCTCATCATACTTCACCATCATTTGTTGAATATTCTCCACCTTTTCATCAGTTTTCTCTGTTCTTTGCTCAATATTTTCTATTCTCTTTTCAATGGTATCTGATTTTATTTTAAAGTCTTGGATTTCTTGCATAATCATCTGTAAAGTCACTCTTTCTTGATCTTTATCTTGCTTTAACATTGTCTGAATTGAATGTTGTCCTCCAGATGGTGGGGAGGCAGAAGTAGAAGTTGAAGAACCAGAAGCTATAATTTTCCTATTCATTTTAAACAATTCAGGATCTCCAGGTTCTTCTACACCCTAATCCAATTGTGAAATAGCCAATTATAATCCAAAATGAAAAATAAGAATGGTAAAGAAAAAAACCCAATAATAATAAAAGGAAAAGGAGAAAAAAAATTCTTCAGGTTCTTCTTAACCTTAATCCAATCAGTAATTAGATAGAAAGGAAGGAGAAGAATAAAAAAAGTTTAAAAAGAGCAAAAAGTAAAAAAGAATTTTTAAAAAATAGAAGTAATTCTTCAGGTTCTTCAACACCTTAATCCAATTAAGAATTTTCAAATAAAAAAAAAGCATATCCAAAAACAATAAATCCCAAAGAAGGAAGGAAAAGAAAAAAGAGGCTTTCCCTTTAAAATACAAAGCAAAGATGAAAATATTAAAAAAATAAAGGTTTTAAAAAGAAAAAATGAACAGTATAGCTGGTAAGGTGGGGGGGGTGACCCAACTTAAGAAAATAAAAAGACACATTGCACTTTATTTAATTATCCAAGGCTCTTGTCATAGCGCTCTCCAAACTTCAAAGCCAAGTTTCAATTGTTGATAGAAATTCAGAAGAACACCTGCAGTAACACTCTTCCGTGCTCTTCCCTCTATCTTATCACGTAGCAATGTCCCTGAAAAAGAATTTCAGAGCTTTCTTTCTCAGCTTTCTCAGCTTCGTCTAAGATATTTTCAAGCCTCTAGTTGACAGTGTTACAAAGTTTCTTTACTCTCACTCTCTCCATCCTTTCCCGGACAAAACGTAATAAAAGTTAAAAATAAAAAAAGTATAACTTAAGGGAGCCTCCAACCTAAAATATTACAAAGTCAAAAAAGAAGAGAAAAAATAGATATAAACAGAGAAAAAACCAGTCCAGTTAGCAAATGCAGAATCATGACAGAAGTCCAGCCATGAGAAAAAAAAAAAAACATAAAGCAAAGCCTTACCTTGACACTTCTGTTTAAAAACCACTGCTTATTCAGTTCTGTCAAAACTTTTATGTATTCTTTTTTCCCTTAGGGTGCCCTTTAAAGTCCTTTTAAGTATTAGAATAATAAAAGAACAATTCTCACCAGATGACATACTTTCTCTTTCAACCTCTTCCGTTCAGAGCTGTCTCAACTTCAGCAGCTTTGGTGGCTGCCTCTCTGCCGCTGTCAAAAGGGCTTCTCCTGGATCAAGCAGGGACTTTGCGATATTCCTGGGATCTACAGGATTCACCCTTCACTATCACCATCTCTCCAAGACAGTTTAGGTCCATTTGGACCATCCAGGAGCAAAGATATCGGCTGCAATCTCAGACCTCCAAGATTGCATGCAGTAAGATCACGACACCAGCTCCTTTCCCAAAAGTTATGGAATACTTTATACATATACTTTATAACATTCAGATGTTTGTAGTATTCTGTGCCTTCCAATGAGAAAGAGCTCTGCAGATTCTGAGCTTTCTATCTGTTTAACCTTGAATCTTTCAGGCATCCAAGAAATGCACAGTTTGACAAAAAAGAAATATGCAAAATTATACCAAAAGATGCAATACACTTTCTTTCAAAGTTATGGTAAGATTGCATTTTATCCATCATCTATTGTCTTCATGAATTCTGAGTTTCATACAATATGTAGTGACTTATTTTCAATTGTCTGTTGTGTACTTATGCTCCTCCTCTGTTGTACTTATGCTCCTTATGCTCTCTGAGCTTGGTTATTTTTTTTTACAAATGTTTCATGAAGCCCATGTCATACTGAACCAATGGATGCAAAGAGGATGTAAAACGGACAAAAAACCTTGCCATCCGTTCGAAAACGTGATGTACTCACTGCCTCCACTTGGCTTCCTCTCTATCCGTCCAGCATCGGTTTATGGACGTTTCATCCACTCTGAAAGTTTTGGGCTGCCTAAAACTTTTCCATGGAAAATGTATACAGTTCGTCCGTTCTGCATCTGCTACGCATCCGCTATATCCGCGAGGCATCCGCTGCACATCTGCGCAACTCGCATCCACCCAGACGCAGGGAGGAAGCGGAACAGACACGGAACGGATATAGAATGGATGCCAAGCAGATGCAGAATGGAAACAAAGCGTTTAAAATGGAAAAAACGTTCGCAGAGGGGACCTATCTCGGATATTAAGGATGTCTACAGGATGCCTAGAGGATGCCTAGAGGATGCCTAGAGGATGCCTAGTGGAAAACCTATATTGCCTATAAAAAGAGGGAGCAACTCACCTGCATCAAACTTTCAGAACAACAGCCCAGCGGTGCAGACCTCTGCAGCCTTCATCTGGCTCTTCCTCTTCCACAGCATCCAGTCATGTCCACCGTGGATTGTGAAAAAGTCCTTTCGGCAGCCACCATCCTTCTGCAACAGTGCGAAACCATCTACAGGCTCTGTGAACTCTACTACGGGAAGAAAAGGAGGCACCCAAAAAAAAGTCTGGGTCCAAAGATGGTTCGCCAGAAGAGCAGAGGATGGACTGTACAACAAGCTGATGGTGGAGCTCAGGAGCGAAGACACTTGGGCATTCCAGAACTTCATGAGGATGCCTCCAGCCATGTTTAAAGAAGTTGTGCACCGCCTGACACCCAGGTTGAGCAAGACAAACACCAACTTCCTGCCCAGCCTGGAACCTGGGCTCAAGGTGGCACTCACTCTGCGCCATCTGGCCTCAGGGACCACCTACAGGAGCATGCAGTATGGCTGGAGGGTGCCACCCAGCACCATCAGCTTTCTAGTCAGAGAAGTGGTGAAGGCCATCATTGAAGGGTACATGGAGGAGCTCCTCCAGTGCCCCTCCACTGAAGAAGGCTGGAAGAAACTTGCAGAGCAGTGGTATCAGAAGTGGAACTTCCCCCACACCGTTGGAGCCATAGATGGCAATCACGTGGCCTGCAAAGCACCAGCCAAGTCGGGGTCCACTTATCACAACTACAAGGGCTTCTTCAGCATCATGCTCTTCGCCATGGTCGATGCTGACTACAAGTTCATGTACATCGATGCTTCAGGCAACGGCTCATCTTCAGATGCCCAGGTATACAACGACAGTCACCTCAAGGAGGGGCTTGGAAGGCAACCTCATGGTGGGATTCCCAGATCCAGACCCGCTGCCCAATGACACACAAGATGTGCCCTACTTATCATGGGGGATGACGCCTTCTCCCTCACAACCTACCTCATGAAGCCCTGCACCTCCAAATACCTCCCCTGTGAAGAGAGGATCTTCAACTACAGGCTGTCCAGGACAAGGCAGGTGGCATCCTGGCCAACAGGTTCCAGGTACTTCTCACCAACATGCAGCATAGCCCAGAGACCATGAGGAGGATCGTGGAAGTTTGCTGCATCCTTCACAATCTCATGCGCACCCACTACCCAGTCTTTCAGAACAGGCTTGCGGACCATCAACAAGGCAATGGGGACATGGAGGCTGGGGAATGGAGGCAAGGGCAAAACCTGATCAACACTGAGGATGTGCAATGCCCCAACAGAGCCTCACGTGAAGGGAAGAAGCAGCGCAACTTCCTGAAACACTGGTGCAACTCCCCAGCTGGAGCAGTGGAGTGGCAAGACAGGATGGTAAATGCTTAATGGATGCTTCCTTCAGCCTGTCTCATCACACGGATGAAATTGCACCATGTATGTTGGGTTGGCCTACAATGAACAGGGCGTTTAATAAAGAGTTGTGTTTATGTTGACATGTGTGGATAATTATTACATTATTATTGATAATAAAGGGCCGTAGGTGTGTCACTTGGGAGGGTGGAGCATACTGTCCCACTATGCTTTCACTGGAGGTTTATCTATCCCACAGCTATTACCCATCCCAAAGGTATCCCTGCCCATCCCACAGGTATCCCTGCCCATCCCACAGCTATCTTAACCCATCCCACAAGCATGCAAAGGCTTAAACCATTTCTAAAAGTTTCCAGCAAGACTTTATTAAAAAAAAGAAATGAAGCAAGTGTGTGAATCATAAATAGACTTTATTAACAACAAGCTATAAGATAAAAATGTTTCTCTGGCACTCCTCTTGGTCACTCAGTCCCAGGGGTGAAGGGTGCAGGTGCTGTGGAGGTGGCTGGTGCTGGAGTGCTTGTCATCAGCTCCTCCAGAAGCAGAAGCAGCAGAAGCCCCAGCCCCAGAAGAGTGAGCCCGTGCTGCAGAACCCCAGCAGAACCAGAATGAGGGCCATGGGGCCATGTCCCTCTTGCCAGGGCTGGCAGCAGATGGCTGAGGCTTACTGTACTTCCGCATGGTTGTGGGGTTGCTGGCTGGCAGGGAGGCTGACAGGAACCAAGGCTGGCAGCAAGACTGGCAGGGAGGCAGGCACCAAGGCAGGCAGGAAGGCTGGCAGGCAGGCAGGCACCATGGCTGGCAGGCAGGCAGACAGCAAGGCTGGCAGGAAGGCTGGCAGGAAGGCTGGAAGGCAGGAAGGCACCAAGGCTTGCAGGCAGGCAGACAGCAAGGCTGGCAGGAATGCTGGCAGCAAGGCTGGCAGGCAGACATGCAGGCAGGGCAGGCAAGGCAGTCGATGTGTCTGGCAGCAGGTCTTTCCTCTGAATGGCGACCTGCTTCCGAGCTGCTTCGATTATATCCACAGGCCTGACACAATGCTTCCTCCCCGCATGCACAATTAACGCCAGGCATCCATTAGGCTTCCGCGCTGAATCCGTGTGCATCCGCGATGCATCCACTTTATCCGTTCGGCGTCCATTCTGCATCTGCTGTATCCGTTCCGCGACCGCTTTGCTGAGGCCCCCCGGAAGCCTAGTGGTTGCACCATCCGCTCTCATCCACTTCCATCCTCTAGGCTTCCGTTCCGCATCCGCTTTAGACCAACTATATTTGGAGGCAAAACACAGAAAAGTAATAAAATTCCAATGTGATTCCTTCAGATACAATATTTCTAATTACTAAGGTGGTTAGTAAGTTTACATCAAGGAAAACAATTCATTACAACAAATACCAAACTCATGTGAATGTATAAAATGAACATATATATATTTTTTAAAACTGATGATAGATGCAGCATTTTTCAGGCCAGGAAAAATTAACAGTAAACTTCAATCTAGAAGCAAGAAAGGATTTGGTAATTTTTTTGAGAAAAAGGTTCCTCTCACACATATGTGCTAGTCGTTTCTGGCTCTAGGGGGTGGTGTTCATCTCTGTTACAAAGCCAAAGAGCCAGATCTGTCTGAAGACACCTCTGTGGTCATATGGCCAACATGACTAAATGCTGAAAGCACACAGAATGCTATTACCTTCCCACCAAAATGGTCCCTATTTTTCTACTTGCATTTTTACATGCTTTCGAACTGCTATGTTGACAGAAGTTGTGGATTGGAACCACTGAACTGCTGACCTTTCTGATTAACAAGCTCAGCGTCTTAGCCACTGAGCCACTGCATCCCTGAAATAATAGAAAAATTAGGATTATTTTTGTTTTCTCTTTGATAAATAGGAGTTATTCTTATGATACAATGGGCCCAAAGTTGGTCACTGATAAATGAGGGGTATGTAATGGATGCTGTTGCACACTAAACTTTGAGGAGACTATGGAATATACATAGTATTCACTAGAGGATAGAAACTGGAACCATACTCTATTATATCTAAATACATCATAAGTTCAAGAAAATTCTTATTGTAGTATTTTTGGGATATTTCTCAGTAAATTCAACCTGACTTATTTGGGTTTTATTTTGCAATAGACTTTCTTGAGCTGACATATAAATTCACATTCAAAACATTTGGAAGCTGACTGGTCATAAATCTATATAGAGTTTGGCAAAGTCCAGATAATGTTAATTACTGTGTAGTAACTCTCACTAATTGGCTTCCTTTACAATTCAAGGTCACAACTTGAGGTCAAGGACAACTTGCCTCAGCTAACTTGCCACAGTCAATTCATTATGGGACAAGATTAACACTAATAGTGAAGAAATGGCAGGATAGAATTATTAAAGAAAGAATGTAAAAAGAGGGACAAATGAATTATGAATGACAAAAATTAAAATATTTGTAAAATAAATTGAAATAATTAAACTGAGTTGTTGAATTGCACATGTGCCAGTTATCCCATAGCAAGCTGACCTGGTGAGTTAGCTGTAGCAATTTGGTTGCAGTGAGTTGTCCCGTTCTAGTAACCTGCATAAATCTTTGATACCAGTATGAAGTCTGGATTCTATAAGCATTTAATCTATAACTCCAGCTGACTTTTGGGGACAATTCAGATATTCTAGCCAGGTAGTTGGGCCTTCAAATTGCATAAATTCATGATTTCTTGGGCTGATTTGACTTCCATGTATTAATGTCAGGTGTTATTTGTATAGGAACTGCTGTGAGGTGGTTTTATAGAGTTAATTGGAGTGAGATGTTCAGCTATAGAAATTGAATAAATAAAATAATAGATAAATAAAATAATCAATATATTTTTGTTATATGCTGCCCTTTAGTATGTAGTTGATTGCATCACTGCCACCATAAAGCAGCATGTAGAAACTGACTCAGACAGATCAGATAGATCTACTATAGATACTTAGAGATCTCAAATATTTCCTCAGAAATCCTGGGTTTCAAAAATATTATCCTTTCTCTTGCCTTTTAAATAGCAACTTAGTCAATACTGTTATCAAAACCAATCTTCAATTCACCAATATCCTGTAAAAATGCCAAAACAAAAAGAAACAACTTTTAGTAGTGAATTCGTGCAGCTAGAAACTTCAATCTTTCTTCCATCCCAAAGGGAAGTAAAAGCATTCCATAGAAAAACAAATTCAATCTTTGAAAATTTAATATTAAAGTTTTAAGATCCTTAGTTCTGCTTCATTGTTTATTTTATCTTGATTTCCCAAAGAACAGTCAAATTGAATAACACAGAACAGAAACAGAACAAAAATGTAAAATATCAAGATGATTCTTGCAGGTATAATATTTCTAATTATTATAAAAGTCTGTAAGCTTATCCCAAGGGAAACAATTCACTAAGGCAACTCATGTGAATATATAGAATGTACATTTACACATTTTTAGCAGTCAATAACAGATGCAGCCTTTTTTCAGCCTAGGCAATCAACAAAGAGAATGGGGTACACTTTAATCTACATTGTTTTGTATTTGATTTCCTAGAAGTAAGAAAGGAATTGAAAGCTTCTTAAGAAAAGAAACAAGCTTTTTATTTTTTAAAAAATCCAACTCTTCATTCTTGAATAAAACTTTGTTGACTAATACTGAATAATTTAATAATAAAACATATTTTAAATTAATTAAGGCAATACTAAACATATTTTTCTGTATTCAAAATGGCCTGTGATATGTATGTATGTACTGTATGTATGTTTTGCCACCATTTTGTATAACTTGGCCCATTTAGATGCTGTGACTATTGTTATATTATCCTTGGGATGATGACACTGTTTGATGGGTGGCATTCTTTTTTTTTTTTCCCCGAAAGTGGCATAGGAATTTTATTTTAATATGTGCCATTGTATAGACAGAAAAAATGATAATAAACATTATCTTACCTTAAGCCAATGTCCCACTGCACCAACGGATGCAAAGAGGATGTAAAACGGACAAAAAAGCTTGCCATCCATTGGAAAATGCGATGCATCCATTGTGTACTCATTGCATACGTGTTTCATATGTTCTATCCATCGAGCATCCGTCCACTGAGATTTCATCCACGCAAGAAGTTTTGAGCTGAACAAAACGTTTTGAGGGGATAAACTTTCCACCACGTACGATGTACATCCGCGAAATATACGGGCAACAAACGTTCTATGTCCGTTATCATCCGTTAAATGTCCACTGTATCCTCTCAGCATCCTCTGGCTATCCTCACAACTCACATCTGCTCCAGCTGAAAATGGAAAGAGGGAGGAAACGAAAGGTGCACGGAACGTCCACATAGCGTAAGTAGCACGGAAATAGAAAGGATGTAAGCGGATGCATCTCGTATATAAAGCATTAAAATGGACAAAACGTTTGCATATGGGACATATCTCGGATATTTAGGATGTCTGGAGTATGCCTAGAGTATGTGGAAGGACACCAAACGGACAACTGATATTTCCTATGAAAAGGGGGAGGAAATCACCTGGATCTCAGTATGAGTCCAGCAGCCGTGGTGTACAGACCTCTTCACCCTTAGTCTTGCTCTTCCACATCATCCATTGTTCTCCACCATGGATCATTACACAGTCCTTATGGTAGCTGCGAACATTCAACACCAGAACCAAGCCCTGTTCATACTGTTTCACCTTTTCTATACAAGGAGAAGAAGGAGACGTTCAAGAGCTGTGTGGGTCCGAGGATGGATTGGGAGAAGAATGGAATTTGGACTGTATGACCAGTTGATGGTGGAGCTGAGGAATGAAGACACTCGTGCATTCCAGCATTTCATTAGGATGCCACCAGCCATGTTTGACAAAATTGTAGAGCATCTGAGACCCAGGTTAACCAAGCCAAGCACCATCTTCCATCCCAACATGGACCCTGGACTGAAGGTGGCACTGACTCTGCACCACCTGGCCTCTGGAACCACAGAAAGAAACATGCAGTATGCCCGGAGGGTGCCACACAACAATATCAGCAAAGTGGTCAGAGAAGTGGTGTAGGCCATCATCGAAGAATACGTGGAGGAGCTCCTCCATTGTCCCACCACTGAAGAAGGCTGGAGGAAAGTTGCAGAACAGTGGTATCAGAGGTGGAAATTTCCCCACACCGTTTGAGCCATAGATGGGAAGCACATGGCCTGCAAAGCTCCAGCCAACTCAGGGTCCAATTATTACAACTACAAGGGCTTCTTCAGTGTCATCCTCTTTGCCATGGTTGATGCTGACTACAAGTTCATGTACATTGATGCTTCAGGCAATGGGTCAGCTTCAATTGGCCAGGTATACAAGGCCAGTGACCTCAAGGATGGGCTGGAATGCAACCTCATCATGGGTTTTCCAGATCCAGACCCCCTACCCATAGACACACAAGATGTGCCCTACTTCATCATTGGTGATGATGCCTTCTCCCTCAGAACCTACCTCATGAAGCCCTACAGTTCAAGATACCTCACCCGTGAAGGGAGGATCTTCAACTACAGGTTGTCCAGGGCAAGACGGGTGGTGGAGAATGCCTTTGGCATCCTGGCCAACAGGTTCCAGGTAAATCTCACCTCAGGCAGCATCACCCAGAGACTGTGAGGAGCATCGTGGAAGCTTGCTGCATCCTGCACAATCTCATGCGCACCCGCAACCCAGTGTTGCAGAAAAGGCTTGTGGACCATCAACCAGGGAATGGGGACATGGAGCCTGGTGAATGGAGGCAAGGGCGAAACTTGATAGACACTGTGGATGTACAAGGCCCCAACAGAGCTTCATGTGAAGGGAAGAAGCAGCGCAACCTCCTGAGACACTGGTGCAACTCCCCAGCTGGAGCAGTGGAGAGGCAAGACAGGATGGTAGATGCTTAATGGATGCTTCCTTTAGCCTGTCTCATCACACTGATTACATTGTGCCATGTATGTTGAGTGGCCCTACAATGAATTAAGAGCTACATTAATAAAGAGCTTTGTTTATTTTGAAATGTGTTGATCAATGAATAAATTGTTATTGATAAAAAAGGGCCATATGTGTGGCAGCTGGGAAGGTGGACCATACAGTCCCACTATGCTTGTACTGGAGGTTTATCTATCCCACAGCTATCCTTACCTATCCCACAACTATCCTTACTCATCCCACAAGCATGCAAAGGATTAACCATTTTTTCAAAGTTTTAGCCAAAACTTTATCAAGTAAAATAAAAACGAACCAAGTGTGTGAAGCAAAGATAACCTTTATTAATAACTGTCTTAAGTAAACTCTATGACTTTATTAAAAAAAGCAAAATGAACCAAGTAAAGTGTTTTAAAGAAAGATAAAGTTGAAAGGTAACAACTCAGTCTCTGGCTCTATTCTCAGTCACTCTGAGGCATGTCCATGGTCTCAGCTGTTAAGCGGGCAGGAACTGTGGAGGTGGCTGTGGCTGGAGTGCTGTTCTGAGGCACCAGTGGGGTGCTTGGCCCCGAAAGTACAACAGGGGATGGTGTGTTCAGGAAGATCTCAGAGAGCTGACTCAGTCCTGTGAGGTTGAGAGGCCCTTCATCAAGTACCTGGGATGTCAGGCACAAGACTGATGACAGATTGTCCATTGATGGGCTTGGCTGTGGGGTGGAGGAAGGAGGAGTGTAGTGGGGCTTTCTGGTCTGCATCTGGGCGAGGTGTGGCGTCTGTGGCATGCGATGAACCTGGGCCTGGACTGGGAAGAGCTGTTTCTGCTGTGGGAAGTCCTGGTACTCATAGCCTTTGTAGGTGAGGGGCTGTTGAAAGCCGTGGAAAGGCAGTGATATCACCTGGGGTGGAGGAACAGACCTGGACTTGGTCAGAGCAGGTTCAGCTGGGTCTTGAAGGTTGTGCAGAAGTGCTGTGATCTTTTGCTTCATCACTTGGTATTGGGCCTTGGGCAGGTCCATGAGGGTCTGACTCATGTAGGTGATGAAGGGCTTCCAGTCCGAGGATGGTATGTCACTGTGGACCAGCTGAGAGAGAAGTTCTGTGCTGTCTTGATTGTGTCCTTGATCTCCAACAGGACAGTGTGGCTCTGTCCCTCCAGTCTGCCTCTCTGCCTGCATCCTGTAGAGCTGGGTGTGGGTGTGGGGGTGGGTTGGTCTCTGGTGGCTGCTGCTTCTTTCTCCATTTGTGACAGGGGATCCTCCAAGTCCTCCGGCATGGGGAGTGCAGCTGTCGGGGGGGTCTCTGTCGTGGGGCCCTTGGGGGAATTGCTCCCTTTACAAGCAAGAAACTGACACTCTGAATAATCCATGCCTATTTTTTTTTAGTAGTTCAGCATTATTTCCTGGATTTGTATGTCCCAACAAGAAATGCAATCCAGACACAAACTTTATATAATCAGAAAACATGTCACCTTCCTTTTGACGGAAACTTAAAATTAATAGAAACAAAGGATAAAATAATCCCTCCTGCAAGTCTTCCATAAAGGTAAATCTAGCAGTTTTTAGTAAATCTTTGACACTGAAAAGTTAATTTAAGTTAATTTAATTTTCTATGATACTTTTCTAAAGTACAAATATTCTATAAAATTAGAGAAATATTTTTCCTAAAATTCTTAGAATATAAAATGCCATATTTCACCTTTAACATCTTCAGGGAAAGAAGAGTGGATGCCAGGAATTTTCCAACACATTTCTGTATTTTAATTATTAAATAATATGTTAATTGAAAATGGTTAGGAAGTATATTTTGAGGACATTGGTTGATTAAAATGACATAGAAAATAGGAAATAGGGAGCATGAAATAACCACTGTTTGGGCATCTTTCACAATTTAAGGTGCCACTTTTTGGAAGTGTAGTGAACTTTAATCCATTGCATTTTGAAGATTTTCTGCCTTGTCTGAGGAAAATACAAATATGAATAATATTTATCTTTTATAAATTCTTCAA
This sequence comes from Laticauda colubrina, assembly GCA_015471245.1. NCBI lineage: Eukaryota > Metazoa > Chordata > Lepidosauria > Squamata > Elapidae > Laticauda > Laticauda colubrina. The sequence continues at coordinate 2,930,419 of BLBF01000064.1, read as the reverse complement.
AATAATGTTTGCATAAGTGTTATCTGCTATAATTTCTGACATTCATCCCAGACCAGTTTGGTTACATAATTTAGTTCTGGATAATATTTATTTTCCATAAATTCTGCAGAATAAAAAACTGATTTTTATCCCAGCCTAGCCTGTTCAGTTATACCAGTAAGTGTTAAACTAATTGAAGCAGCTAAGTGAGGGAAAGGATTCTGTGTAGGTGTGGTTTGTATTAAATACTAGGGGATTCTAGGGGAATTTCTTAAAGCACATCATCAAAGGAAAGATTATTTTTCTTTATCTTCAGTATTTCACTATTTTGCTGTTATGTGAATTTTTCTGCAGACTTCTTAATATATAACAGAGAGTTAAATATGGTCTTCAGATTTTAGCCCAAAAATATATTTCAGAACATACTCATGTAGCCTTGCTTGTTTGCGGTATCTGCTATCCCGCATTAGATGGGCGTCTCATGATAGGGAGCGAAGGAGAGAGAAACGACAGGA
>BLBF01000064.1:2879469-2904925 GCA_015471245.1 Laticauda colubrina | reverse complement strand
ATATATATATATATATATATATATATATATATATATATATATATATATATATATATATATATATATGCATGCTGTTTAGCTTCCTTCAGGTAATGTGTGTGTGTGTGTGTGTGTGTGTGTGTTTGTGTAAAATAAATAAATATTGTATGTGAAAGACATGATTTTTCTTATGAGTATATAAAAGGACACTCATAATAGCTCATAACCATATGAGGTATTCTGCCTATAGTTTAAAGAGTTCAGCACCAGATTTTTGTTTTATTTTTTTATTTTAAAAAATACTAAAAATGACCATCAAATCCCAAATAGTATCCCTCATTTTCTGTTTGCATAGCTTTAGTCTGATTTGATGTCTTCTATGAATTTACAGATTAAAATATAGTAATAGTTTATGTTTGCTCCCTGATTTTTTTATTTAAATATTTTAAATCAGTTATATAAGCAAAGATGTATGGATTATATGAATAGGTTAAGAATTGGAGTGCCTAAATGTAAAACCGATATGCTCCAGTTAAAGTCGAGGTCACATCACCCGACGGATGCAAAACGTATGTAAAAGGAAACAGCGGACGGCCAAAAATCCGGGGGTGGCTCCATCCGTTCTTATCTGCTTTCAAAAGGGGCAAAAATTTGCATAAACAGAACGGAAAAGAATGGACAGGGGGAGGACGTAGCGTGGATGTAAACGGATGCTCAACGGAAGCCTACTGGATGAAAGCGGATGGAAGTGGATGGCTTCCGGGGGAGCAAAGCAAAGCGGACGCGTAGTGGAAAGAGTGGATGCGTAGCGGATGAAGCGGATGAAGCGGATGCATAGCGTATGCAGAGCGGATGCGTAGTGGATGATGCGGATGCATAGCAGATGCAGAGCGGATGCGTAACGTTCACTGCGCATGTGGGGAGGATGAATTGTATCAGCCCCATGGATATAAAAGGAGGCAGCTCGCAAGAGGCCAGAATTCAGAGAAAAGACCTGCTGCCAGAGATATCTTCGAGAGAACATTATGGGGAAGAAGAGGAAGCCTGTGCCATCTTCTGGCAGCCATGGCAAGAGGGATAGATCCACCATCCCACCCCCTGGCGCTGACTCTGTTGTTGCTGCTGCTGCTCCTGCTGCTGCTGCTTCTCCTGCTGCTGCTGTGGTGGACCAGCCCCAAAGCCCTGAAAGCCCTGATAATGAAGGCCCTGCTGCTGAAGGCCCTGCCAGAGGGAGGAAGAGACAAGGCAAGGAGAAGGGAGAGAGGAAGCAGTACTCCATTGCAGAGGAGCAGGCGGAGGAGGTGCTGGAATGGCTGAGGGAGAACGAGTACGTATGGAGGAAGGGCCACAGGTTCTATCGTGACACCACGCGGAAGCAGGCTGCTTGGAGAGAGAAGGCACAGTGGGCTACACTGCTGATGTCCTCCTCAAGTGGTGGAAGCATATGCACATCTGGTACGGGAAGCTGCACCTGAAGAAGTCTGGCCAGGCCGTGGTCAAGCTCACCGACCAGGAGAGCTACATCATGGCAAAGTGCAGTTTCCTGGAGGGTGAGGTCCACCACCGAGGAGCATCTCCTCTGTCTACCCTCACTCTCAGGCAGCCCACAGTCAGCCAGTCCTCTTCTGGCCAGGAGACAGCGACCGTGTCCATGCAGGTGTCCACAGAGTGCCCAGTGACAGAGTCCCCCCCAACAGCTGCACACCCTATGCCGGAGATCGTGGAGGATTCTCTCACACTCATGGAGCAAGAAGAAGCAGCGACCACCAGAGACCAACCCACCCCCACCCCCAGCTCCACCTACATAGAAAGCAGGCAGAGAGGAAGACCGGAGGGACAGAGCCACACTGTCCTCTTGGAGATCAGGGACACAATCAAGAATAGCACAGATCTCCTTTCTCAGCTGGTACAGTTCAAGATTCCATCCTCAAACTGCAAACCCTTCCTCACCTACGTGACCCAGACCCTCATGGACATGCCCGAGGCCCAGTACCAGGTGATGAAGCAGAAGATAACAGCACTTCTGCACAACCCTCCAGACCGAGCTGAACCTGCTCCGACCCAGTCCAGGTCTGCTTCTCCACTCCAGGCAATGTCACAGCCCTTCCAAGGCTTTCAATAGCCCCTCACCTACCAAGGCTATGGATACCAGGACTCCCAGCAGCACAGGCATCCCTTCCCAGTCCAGGCAAGGTTACTCACACACCACAGGTTCCACCGATACCACTGAGGCCACCAATGCCACCGACGCCACACATGCCACCAATGCCACAGATGCCACAGACGCCATCGACACCACAGATGCCACCGACACCACAGATGCCACCGATGCCACTGATGCCACCAATGCCACAGATGCCACAGATGTTTCCTCGCACACCACAGACGCCTCACCTCACCTAGCTGCACACCAGACATCCCCACTACACTCCTTCCTCCACCCCACAGCCAAGCCCGGCCACAGAACATCTTTCATCGGTCCTGTGCCTGACATACCAGGTCCTGGATGAGGGGCCTCTCAACCTCACTGTGCTGAGCCAGCTTTCTGAGAGGGTCCTGAACACACCACCTCCTGTTGTCCTCTCGGGGCCAGGCACCCCAATGGCGCCTCAGACCAGCACTCCAGCCACTGCCACCTCCACAGTCCCTGTCCCTTTTACACCTGAGACCATGGACATTCCTCAGAGTGACTGAGAACATTGCCAGAGACTGAATTGTTACCTGTTCACTTTATCTTTGCTTGGGACACTTTACTTGGTTCCTTTGGCTTTTTAAATAAAGTCCTACACTTTACTTAACTGTTATTAATAAAGGTTATCTTTGCTTCACACACTTGGGTCATTTCTTTTACTTAATAAAGTGTTGGTGGAAACTTTTAGAAAATGGTTAAGCCTTTGCATGCTTGTGCGATGGGCAGGGATACCTGTGGGATTGGTAATAGCTGTGGGATGGGCAGGGATACCTGTGGGATGGGTAATAGCTGTGGGATAGGCAGGGATACCTGTGAGATGGGTAATAGCTGTGGGATGGGTAATAGCTGTGGGATAGATAAGCCTCTGGTGCAAGCATAGTGGGACTGTATGGTCCCCCCTCCCAGGTGCCACACCTATGGCCCTTTATTATCAATAACAATTTAAAAATTGATCAACACATTTCAACATAAACACAGTTCTTTATTTATGCCATGTACATTGTAGGGCCACTCAACATATATGGCACAACCTCATCAGTGTTATGCCATAGGCTCAATGAAGCATCCATTAACCATCTATCATCCTGTCTTGCCACTCCACTGCTCCAGCTGGGGAGTTGCACCAGTGTTTCAGGAGGTTGCGCTGCTTCTTCCCTTCACGTGAAGCTCTCCTGGGGCCTGGTACATCCACAGTGTCGATTAGGTTTCGTCCTTGCCTCCATTCACCAGGCTCCATTTCCCAATTCCCTTGTTGACAGTCCACAAGTCTGTTCTGCAACACTGGGTAGCAGGTGCACATGAGATTGTGCAGGATGCAGCAAGCTTCCACAATGCTCCTCACGGTCTGTGGGCAATGCTGAATGGTGGTGAGAAGTACCTGGATCCTGTTGGCCAGGATGCCAAAGGCATTCTCCACCACCTGTCTTGCCCTGGACAGCCTATAGGTGAAGATCCTCTCTTCACGGGTGAGGCATCTGGAAATGTAGGGCTTCATGAGCTAGGTTGTGAGGGAGAAGGCGTCATCCCCCACAATAAAGTTGGGCACATCTTGTGTGTCATTGGGTAGGGGGTCTGGATCTGGGAAGCCCTTGATGAGATTGCGTTCCAGCCCCTCCTTGAGATCACTGGCATTGTATACCTGGGCATCTGAAGCTGACCCACTGCCTGAAGCATCAATGTACATGAACTTGTAGTCAGCATCGACGATGGCGAAGAGGATGATACTGAAGTAGCCCTTGTACTTGAAAGGAGTGGCCCCTGACTTGACTGGATCTTTGCAGGCCACGTGCTTCCCATGGCTTTCTATGGCTCCAACGGTGTGGAGGAAGTTCCACCTCTGATACCACTGTTCTGCAACTTTCCTCCAGCCTTCTTCAGTGGAGGGGCACTGGAGGAGCTCCTCCACGTATTCTTCGATGATGGCCTGCACCACTTCTCTGACCACAATGCTGATGGTGTTGTGTGGCACCCTCCAGGCGTACTGCATGTTTCTGTATGTGGTTCCAGAGGCCAGGTGGCGCAGAGTGAGTGCCACCTTCAACCCAGGGTCCAGGCTGGGACGGAAGTTGATGTTCGCCTTGGTCAACCTTGGTCTCAGACACTCCACAACTTCGTCAAACATGGCTGGTGGCATCCTCATGAAGTTCTGGAATGCATGAGTGTCTTCGTTCCTCAGCTCCACCATCAGCTTGTCCTACAGTCCAAACTCCGCTCTTCTTCCAATCCATCCTTGGACCCAGACACTTCTTGGCCGCCTCCTTTTCTTCCCATATAAAAGGTGAAAGAGACTGAAGAGAGCTTGGTTCTGGTGTTGAATGAAGGTGGCTACAAAAAGGAGCATGCGATGATCCATAGTGGAGAAGAATGGATGCTGTGGAAGAGCATGAGCAAGGCTGAAGAGGTGTGCACCCCACGTCTGCTTGACTGAAAGTGAGATCCAGGTGATTTCCTCCCCCTTTTTATAGGAAATATCGGTTTTCTACTAGGTGTCCTTCTGAATCCTCCAGACATCCTCCAGACATCCTAAACATCCGAGATACATTCCCTATATGAACGTTTTTTCTGTTTTAATGCTTTATATCCAAGCTGAATCCTCTTTCATCCTTTCTACGTCCGTGCTACTAATGCTGTGTGTCCGTTCCACATCCGTTTCACTTCCTCCCTGTGTACGTTTTCCACTGGAGCGGTTTTGAGTTGTGTGGATGCGCAGCAGATGCCTAGCGGATATAGCAGATGCTTAACGGATGACGACAGACGTATAACGGATGTTCCCCATATGCGTAGCAGATGTAAAATGGACATGTTGGATACTTCATCCGCTCAAAAAGTTTTGTGCAGCTCAAAATCTTTTGAGCAGATGAAATCACAGCAGACGGATGCTGGGCAGATAGAGAGTATGAATCACAGACGCAGTGAGTACACAATGGATGCATCGTGTTTTCCAACGGATGGCAAGGATTTCTCTCCGTTTTACATCCTCTTTGCATCCGTTGGTGCAGTATGACATGGGCTTAAAGCTCTTCATGGATAACAACATGTGATGTGAATACGGAGAGACAAAAAGCCTGGCGGTACATATGCTGGTATGTCAGCTATTATCCAAAACATGTACCGATAATGATTTATCTGTGGCCAACAACAAAGTCAAGAAGAGGTTTGATATGGAAAAGGAAGGAGGAAGAGGAGGAGGAGGAGGAGGAGGAGGAGGAGGAGGAGGAGGAGGAGGAGGAGGAGGAGGAGGACCAAAGATGTAATGCCATGTATATGGTATCTGTTTCTTTTGTCTCATTTAATCTTTGAACTGTTTCACCTGTTATATAGCTTTTTGATATTTATCTTTCTGATATAAATGTCTTATGAACCATAGTATTAGAAAAAATAAAATTCATTCATACTTTAAAAAATTGTTTCCAAAGAAGCAGCAAAAATCCTAGGATGGAACTTTCCAATTATACTACAATGACTGAATTTGTTATTCAGGATTCTTCAACCTGCAAAAGATCAGAATTCCATTATTTTTACTCACTGTAATCATGTACACATTAACAATAATAGGAAACACAGTTATAGTCTTCATCACCAGTGATGAGATTTATCCCATCACCCCGATGTATTTCTTCCTGAGAAACTTTTCCTTTCTGGAGATCTGTTGTACTATAGTTATAGTCCCAATGATATTGGCTGATCTCATTAGAGAAAAGAATGTTATATCTTTCAACTGTTGTCTCACTCAGATGTACTTTTCCATGCTATTGGTGACATTGAATGCTCCCCTTTGGCTGCAATGGCTTATGATAGATATGTGGCTATACATTTTCCACTGAGTTATAATACAATTATATTGTAATGGCTTATGATAGATATGTAGCTATACATTTTCCACTGAGATATAATACAATTATAAATAATATAGTCTGTGCTCAACTTTTCATTTGCTCTTGGATTACTGGTTTGGTCTTACCATTAAAACCAGTTTTTTCTAATATCACAGCTCAGCTATTGTGGAAGTAATATTGTAGATCATTTTTTCTGTGACATATTGCCATTCCTGAGGTTAGTGTGTAATCAGAATGAACTCAATGAAAAATTGATTTTTTTCCCTGTTCTTTCATTCTTGTTGGATCATTCATATTAACTGCAATTTCTTATATTGCCATCTTGATTTCTGTTCTAAATATTCATTCATCAGATGGATGTGAAAAGGCCTTTTCCATCTTTGCCTCCCATTTACCAGTGGTTGGTATCTTTTATGGAACCATAATGTTCATCTATGTCAAGCCCACCCAAAATATCTCCTTCAACATATACCAGTTGGTAGCTAGGTTCTACTGCATTATCACCCCACTCTTGAATTCTATGATATATAGCCTTAAGCCCATGTCACACTGAACCAACGGATGCAAAGAGGATGTAAAATGGACAAAAAAGCTTGCCATCCGTTCGAAAACGCGATGTACTCAAGGCCTCCGTTTTGCTTCCTCTCTATCCGTCCAGCATCCGTTTATTGACGTTTCATCCACTCCAAAAGTTTTGGGTTGCCTAAAACTTTTGTGCGGAAAATGTATCCAGTTCGTCCGTTATGCATCTGCTACGCATCCGCTAGGCATCCGTTCTGCATCCGTTACGCATCCGCTATATCCGCCAGGCATCCGCTGGGCATTCGCGCAACTCGCATCCGCTCGGGCGCAGGGAGGAAGCAGAACAGATGTGGAACGGATTCAGAATGGATGCCTAGCGGATGCAGCATGGAAACAAAGCATTTAAAATGGAAAAAAACGTTTGCAGAGGGGACCTATCTCAGATATCAAGGATGTCTAGAGGATGCCTAGAGGATGCCTAGCGGAAAACCTATATTTCCAATAAAAAGGGGGAGCAACTCATCTGCATCTCATTTTCAGAACAGCAACCCAGTGGTGTAGACCTCTGCAGCCTTCATCTGGCTCTTCCTCTTCCACAGCATCCAGTCATGTCCACCGTGGATTGTGACAAAGTCCTTTCGGCAGCCACCATCCTTCTGCAACAGTGCGAAGCCATCTACAGGCTCTGTGAACTCTACTACGAGAAGAAAAGGAGGCACCCAAAAAAAGTCTGGGTCCAAAGATGGTTCACCAGAAGAGCAGAGGACAGACTGTACAGCAAGCTGATGGTGGAGCTCAGGAACGAAGACACTCGGGCATTCCAGAACATCATGAGGATGCCTCCAGCCATGTTTGATGAACTTGTGCAGCGGCTGACACCCAGGTTGACCAAGGCAAACACCAACTTCCAGCCCAGCCTGGAACCTGGGCTCAAGGTGGCACTCACTCTGCGCCACCTGGCCTCAGGGACCACCTACAGGAGAATGCAGTATGGCTGGAGGGTGCCACCCAACACCATCAGCATTGTGGTCAGAGAAGTGGTGCAGGCCATCATCGAAGAATACAAGGAGGAATTCCTCCAGTGCCCCTCCACTGAAGAAGGCTGGAAGAAAGTTGCAGAGCAGTGGTATCAGAAGTGGAACTTCCCCCACACCGTTGGAGCCATAGATGGCAAGCACGTGGCCTTCAAAGCTCCAGCCAACTTAGGGTCCACTTATCACAACTACAAGAGCTTCTTCAGCATCATCCTCTTTGCCATGGTCGATGCTGACTACAAGTTCATGTACATCGATGCTTCAGGCAACGGCTCATCTTCAGATGCCCAGGTATACAACACCAGTCACCTCAAGGAGGGGCTGGAATGCAACCTCATGGTGGGCTTCCCAGATCCAGACCCGCTGCCCAACGAGAAGCAAGATGTGCCCTACTTCATCATGGGGGATGACGCCTTCTCCCTCACAACCAACCTCATGAAGCCCTACACTTCCAGACTCCTCACCCCTGAAGAGAGTATCTTCAACTACAGGCTGTCCAGGGCAAGGCAGGTGGTGGAGAACACCTTTGGCATCCTGGCCAACAGGTTCCAGGTACTTCTCATCAACATGCAGCATAACCCAGAGACCATGAGGAGGATCGTGGAAGCTTGCTGCATCCTGCACAATTTCATGCGCACCCGCTACCCAGTCTTGCAGAACAGGCTTGTGGACCATCAACAACGCAATGGGGATATGGAGCCTGGGGAATGGAGGCAAGGGCAAAACCTGATGGACACTGAGGATGTGCAAGGCCCCAACAGAGCCTCACGTGAAGCGAAGAAGCAGCGCAACCTCCTGAAACACTGGTGCAACTCCCCAGCTGGAGCAATGGAGTGGCAAAACAGGATGGTAGATGCTTAATGGATGCTTCCTTCTGCCTGTCTCATCACTCGGATGAGATTGGGCCATGTATGTTTGGTTGGCCTACAATGAACAGGGCGTTTAATAAAGAGTTGTGTTTATGTTGACATGTGTGGATGATTGATTATATTGTTATTGATAATAAAGGGCCATAGGTGTGGCACCTGGGAGGGTGGACCATACAGTCCCACTATGCTTGCACTGGAGGTGCTGTGGAGGTGGCTGGTGCTGGAGTGCTTGTCATCAGCTCCTCCAGAAGCAAAAGCAGCAGAAGCGCCAGCCCCAGAAGATCGAGCCCGTGCTACAGAAGCCCCAGGAGAACCAGAGTGAGGGCCAGGGGGCAGGATGGTAGCCCTGTCCCTTTTGTCAAGGCTGGCAGCAGATGGCTGAGGCTTGCTGTGCTTCCGCATGGTTGTGGGTTGCTGGCTGGCAGAGAGGGTGGCAGGAACCAAGGCTGGCAGGGAGGCTGGCAGGGAGGGTGGCAGCAAGGCTTGCAGGCAGACATGCAGGCAGGGCAGGCAAGGCAGCCAATCCGTCCGGCAGCAGGTCTTTCCTCTGAATGGCGACCTGCTTCCGAGCTGCTTCCGTTATATCTGCGGGGCTGATGCAATGCATCCTACCCGCATGCACAATTAACACCAGGCATCCATTAGGCTTCCGCTGTGCATCCGCTGTGCATCTGCTTCATCCATTCGGCGTCCGCTCTGCATCCGCTGTATCCGTTCCGCGTCCGCTTTGCTGCGCCCCCCCCAGAAGCCCAGCGGATGTGCCATCTGCTCCCATCCACTTCCATCCGCTAGGATTCCGTTCTGCATCCTCTTTCCATCTGCCTTGTGTCCTCCCCGCGTCCGTGTTATCCGGTCCGGTTGTGCAAATTTTTGCCCCTTTTGAGAGTGGATAACAACGGATGGAACATTTTGCTCGTCTGCTGTGTCCTTTTTGCATCCGTTGGGCAGTGTGACATGGGCTTGAGGAATAAGGAAGTTAAACAAGCCGTTAAAAATTTGTACGTAAAAGGTTGCATGACCTATAGCGCTCAAGAAGTATTCTGAAAAATATAAAGTAATACAAAGGGAACAAAAACTGTGTTGTATATGATAACTTCTGTTTGCAATTTTGTAATCACTCAATCTGGAAATAACTGTTACTACTGTGTAGGTCCTCATTCTCAGTAGACCAACATACAATTGCTTTCTTAGTAACAAATAAGAAACAAATAAGAACATTTCATAGCATATTGATTACTGAAGTTAAAATTAATGGGGCATATTTAAGGTGATTTTTCTCATTACAAAGAAGGAAAATAGGAGGGGGGCAAGGGAGAGAAGAAAATATGTAGTTTTCTGAATCCAGTTTTAAATATTTCTAAGTGGTTAAACAGGTTTCAGTTTCAATTTGTTAAATGTAAGAAGAAATATATTTTCATACTACTCTGCAAACTTTGTCTTGCATATAAATACAATGATACATTTGCCTCTTGTTTTGTAGTGAATAATAAATGATGACAGCTAACTTTAAATTTATTTTTTTTTAATTATTTATTCATTAAATGTTTGAAATTGTCCATCTCCTTTAATGTGGGACTGTGGTGAACAAATAAAAAATATTGAAACATAAAATCAGAATATAAAATTTACAATTTAAATAGGCAAGGATTATAAAATAACATTAAACATTAATTAAAAGATAGCTAGAAGAGCTTTCTGGGTGCTAACCAACAGCTATCCCTCTTCTGAGGGATCCAAGCAAGATCCCACAGCCAATTTTTACATCTTTCCAAAATTGCTCCCTGCCTCACCTCTGGGGAGAGAATAATACAGAAAGCTCATTTCCTGGACCTCACTAGTTAGAATTCTTTATCCAACAGAATCCACAATGTGCTTCACAGGTGGCCTAATCTAATGTAATGGGATGAAAACATTTCCATAAATAGCATGTCTCCAAACAATATCATTTTGCTTAGTTAAAGATAACTTAAAAGAGTATAACAAGGTTGATGAAAGACAAAATACAAACCAAAGATATATACAGGAAGGATAATGTCACAGGAAGAAGAAAAATAATGGCATTGTTTCTTTGTCATGTCTCTTTATTTACATTTTCAGTATCACATTAATATCTTATGATATAAGCAAGACAATAGCTTGAAGTCAGTCTGCTTTTGTTTTTCAGACAAAAAGAAGAAAACTAAACTGGCCAATTTAGCCAGCTCTATCAAATATTTTTATAATAAATGTGATTTCAAACTATATTAGGAATAATACCTCATTGTGCTTCATCACTCTTCACTAAGAGGAAACAACATAATTATCATTGCTTCTACTTCTGTTAAAGCATGCTGCAAGTAGACAAAGTAATATTCCTTTGTTAATTCCATCACAATACACACTTACAAAAGGAAGCTAATAGCATTATAGAATAATCTCAATGGGTTATCCCTTAATAATCCCAATGTTTAATTCTGGACCTGAACAACAAAGACTTGTATTTATCTTCATATCATCCTCATGATATCCTTCATGTTTTTAGAATAAGAAGGTGAAAAAAAAATATTCATTTATAAAATTTTTGTACCTCCCAAATTCTAATGATCCTAGGCACCTCAAAAGAACTAAAACAAGAAAAATAAAATTAACAAGAAAAAATAATAATCTTTGTTCCTAAAATCTAGGAAACAGCAATATACAATATTTCAAGGAAAGAAACCCTTTAAAAGATGTATTTTATATTTTTTTAACCTAGAAGAATGCCATATCTGCACTGAATTTTCACCTGAAATCTAACAGTGTAGAAAAAAGTTTTGTAAATATAACAGAAGCAGATTTAAAAAAGGGTATAAATGCAAATGAATTTCATAATGTGTCACATTTAAGCATATGTATGAGATATTGAAAAGATACTTGGATTTATTTTTTTTTTAGAAATCTGTCTAAATGTCAGCTAGAAATGTGTACATTGTTATGCTCTACAGTCTTCCATTTATGTTTAAGGAAATACACGAACAGGCCTATTAAGAAAGTATGCACAACTTTTTGAATTGTTTAAATATGTGTACACATGCACACACAGACACACACACATATAGGGATGCTACTTAAGTTTGACCAATCTTCCTAAAATTTTGTAAACCAGAGGCCACTTCATATAAATTATGAACCATATGTTCAAATGTAGCTTTGATGCTATACAACAAGTTCATCCAGGAAAATATATTGACTAATAGAAACCTTCAACTAGATGAAAGAATCCTGATCCTTTTCTAATGAGAAAAAAAAAAACATAAGTCAACACAATATGTTGCATGGTTATTAAATACTAGCATAGAATTATGGCAAAATCTCCATCCATTGATTCCTACAAAAAGGAATAATAACAATAATAGGAATGCAGAATCTTTAAAGCACAAAGTATTCAGAATGTGTATCAGAGAGACCTAGGCTCCTGAGAGAACTGAGAAAAACACAAAGCCCACTGGGAAGAAATAGCCTTGGAAATGGTTGTGGAACTGAAACCTGTGGAAGAAACCTGTATTTTAAATGCCATGGAGTCATTTCAATAGGTAATATATTATTTTAACCATACTATATTCCATTAGATCAAAGACAACTTTTTCACACTGTTATTCTGTTATACTTCCTTCTCAAGATTTTATGAGACAAGCAAGCATTTCATCTACTGGCAGACTTGAGTGTAAATGGTAAAAGAATTTCCTGCTACAAATTAATTCTACTTGTCACCTATCAATGTGTTTTTCTTTCATTATATTGTTTTCAGGATTGCATTATTGTTTTATCCGTGATTAATTTTACTCCATATCAGTTAGATCTCTTCAAGATCCATTGGCATAAATGAAAATCTTTTGCTTTGCTTTATCATACCATACTGCTTCAAAAGAAGCAAGAATAATGTTTCCTGTGCAAAGAAAGCAGTTAGTGAAAGTGAAATGTGTTCATTATATCTATATTTGATGTTTTGATTAATAAGATTAGATGTCTAACTTATTTCACAGTAAAATGAAAGAAATGCAGTTCACAGTTCTGAGAATTAGAGAAGAAAAAAATGACTGAAGGTGAAACCAAATGAATACTATTATAAGCAATATCCAAACCAAATGAGTGTTGGGGCAAAACTATTTTAAATTTGGTTGACATTTTTTTCAGGGTTTTTTTTTTTATTTTATTTTTTAATATTTTAAAACAATCTATACCTTGTACCCACCTCCCTATAGATTCTTCTCTCTTTTATACTCCGTTCTGCCTACCAATATTCTTTCCCAGCATTTTAGTAATAAAACAAAATATTCCACTTGCTGAAATATCTTAGGTTGGACATCAGTGAAAAAAATTTCCTGACTGAAGTCTTGTCAATGAGATGCTCTCAAAAAAAGATGTGCTATAAATCCTGCACTGAGAAAATAACTGAATAGAGGTGACTTCTATGGTCATTTTTAACTTTAAGTTTCTGTAACTATATAAACATTGTGCCTGTGAGGATAAACAAGGTTATAGTAAAGAGTTCTTCTACAAGGATATTCCAAACAGAGATTTATAAATTTAAGTAAAAAAAAATGCTGATGAAAACACACAAGTCATAATGTATATACTGATAAAGGAGATTGGACGTACATTAGGAGCAAAGTCATTAATGATAAAAAAAAAGTTAATCTTCTCATAGGAACATTTTAAAAGTTCCCTTAACAGACTTCTTTTTAATTATATAGGTTCAGTGCTACCTAGATTGTAGCATAACTGTATTTTTATATAAAACAATAGTCTCTTTTGCATTTCTTAATTAAAAAGTGGATTTCTAGGCCAAATTATATACATGATTCAAATAATACTAAAGAATATTGTGATGCTGAATCTGATAATGCCTAAGGTAAGATTTTAATTTGAAATATTTTGATTCAAAAGTAAATCTTTATCAATAGACAAAACTTTCCTGTTATGAATGGGAAAAGCATCTTAAAAATTCTGGTCATTAAAATAGTATGGAGGAATGAATGAAGACAGTGTTGAAATGCAGAATAATAACAATATTTAGTCTGAGAAACTGAGGATCTAAAATAATAGTATACAATGGTAATACATGGGGACAAGATTATGTACATATGTGATAAGATAATAAGATAATAAATGTACTTTTTTCTCTCTCCATATCCAGTGTAACATCATGTTCTTATCTGAAACTAGGAATCAAACATCTGTTACAGAATTCATACTACTGGGATTTTTAAATATTACACATGGAAGGAACTTCTTCGCCATCCTTTTCCTTACTATGTATATTATCTGCATTTCAGGGAATTCATTCATAATTACTGTAACTATGTTAAATCGATCTCTTCACACACCAATGTACTTTTTCCTTGGCAATCTTTCTTTCTTGGATATTTGTTATATCTCTGTGACTGTACCAAAAATGTTAGCAAGCCTTTGGCTGCAGTGTCCCATTATTTCCTTGGTAGATTGTATAGCACAGCTTTATTTCCTTGTTGCCTTAATGGGCACTGAAGGATTCCTACTTGCCTTCATGGCTCTTGACCGCTATTTTGCTATATGCCGCCCTTTGGTTTATACCAGACTCATGACTAAATACACATGTCTCCAGCTAGCTACCATATCTTGGGTTTGTGGTTTTCTAAATTCTTCTCTACATACAACACTCACATTCCATTTGTCATTCTGCCAGTCTAACAGAATTAATCACTTTTTCCGTGACATCCCTCCATTATTGAGTATCTCATGCTCTGACATATTATTTAATAAAGTTGCTATTTTCACAATAGGCATATTTATAGGTCTTAGCCCTTTCTTTTTTACATTGGTCTCTTATACATTCATCCTTCATGCTATTATGAGCAACGATCACAAAGTAGAGCATCACAAAGCTATTTCTACTTGTGCATCTCACATTCTAGTTGTGATTCTGTTTTATGGTTCTGCTATCTTCACATATTTCAATCCCACATCTACTCATTCATTTGAAAAATATCAGCTTGTAGGGGTTTTATATAATATTTTGACCCCGACACTCAATCCCATAATCTACAGTTTACAGAACAAGGAAGTGAAACTGGCTCTGAAGAAATTGGTGCATCTGAGAAAACTGGTCCGTGAAGTTAGAATCCAATTCAATTGACTTATATCAGCTTTATTCAATTGGAACAGAAAAAGGGAAGAAGATTGAACAAAAGAAGTCTTGTATAAAAGATGTTCTCAACCAACATATGGCATATGAGACAAGTCATGCTGCACGTCCTCTTTTTTTCTTTCTTTCTCTCTTTCTTTCTTTCTTCAGCTTTGCACTCATCCAAAAACTTTATTTTTTTTTCAGCTACAAGTTTCTGTTTTATAACATACTGCTGATAATTGCCAAAAGAAAGTTATATTTAATTAAATTTGTTCAATAGTTCCTAAATGATATGAATGCCAGAAAGAATTGTTGTGCTTGAAAAATATGATAAATTTGCAATATTAGTAACAGTCTAGCAAGTAATTAAAAATGATAATAATGTAAATATACATTGTAGATTTACAGTATAAGGATTAATTTTAAATTAGAAGGGAAAGACTGCAGAGATCAGGCACAAGAGATTTGTACCAACCGATACACTGTATGTATGTAATTGAAAGATGGTTTTATGTTTATGTTTTGTTTATGTCTGTCTAAAAAAAAAACCTTTTCAAAAAAAGAAAGAAAAACATGATAAATCTTTCAAATTTTATTGATATTTGTCCTCTTTGTTTTTCCTGAATTGTAATTTAGGAAACTAATTGATAGCACATATCTTCTTAAAGGTTCATATTATATTGTTCGATATTACTGTTGTTAATTAACTTTAGTATATGGGCTATTTCATTTTCTTTTGTTTTGTTTGGGGAAAATGCATTCTAATAAATAGAAATATTGAATACTTTCTATTTTAATATTGTTTGCAATGTTTATCTCTTACAACTACATCATGAAATAAATTCAAAGAAAATTTATGAAGAGATGTTACAGTTCAACACAATACATTTAGGATAAAATTTTATATTTAAAAATATAACATAGAAAACTCTTGCCTTGTTTCAAGTCATTTTACTTGGTTACATCATTTCCCATTGTTCATTCGTACAAATGTACCTAAATGAAATGGATTAAAGTTACTGAGTCTCATCCTATGTCAGTTGGACATTATTGACTTCATATTTTCAAGAAATTAAACAAAATTGCTGAATATGGTTATTGTAAATATTAAGATGGGACTTGTACAGGGACTTGATTGAATAGTTAATGGAAATAAAGATCTCTACATATATCTTTAAAGCCCCTGTCACACTGCAGCAACGGATGGAAAGAGGATGTAAAACGGAGAGAAACACTTGCCATCCGTTGATTAATGCGATGCATCCATTCTGTACTCACTGCATATGTTTTGCTTCCTCTCTATCTGTCCAGCATCCATTTACTGACGTTTCATCTGCTCAGAAAGTTTTGAGCTGCCCAAAACTTTTGAGTGGAAAATGTATCCAATTCGTCCATTCTGCATCCGCTACGCATCCGTTATGCATCCGTTCTGCATCCGTTATGCATCCGCTATATCCGCTAGGCATCCGCTGCGCATCCGCGCAATTCCATCTGTTCCAGCAGTAAACGGACGCAGGGAGGAAGTGGAACGGACGCGGAACGGATGCAGAATGGATGCCTAGCAGATGCAGAACAGAAACAAAGCATGTAAAACAGAAAAAACATTCGCAGAGGGGACCAATCTCGGATATTAAGGATGTCTAGAGGATGCCTAGAGGATGCAAAGGGACACCTATACTGCCTATAAAAAGGGGGAGCAACTCATCTGGATCTCACTTTCAGAACAGCAGCCCTGTGGTGCGGACCTCTGCAGCCTTCATCTACCTCTTCCTCTTCCACAGCATCCAGTCATGTCCACCATGGATTGTAACAAAGTCCTTTTGGCAGCCACCATCGTTCTGCAACAGTGCGAAGCAATCTACAGGCTCTGTGAACTCTACTACAGGAAGAAAAAGAGGTGGCCAAGAAGCGTCTGGGTACGAAGATGGTTCAACAGAAGAGCAGAGGACGGACTGTACAACAAGCTGATGGTGGAGCTCAGGAAGAAAGACCCACATGCATTCCAGAACTTCATGAGGATGCCCCCAGCCATGTTTGATGAAGTTGTGCAGCGGCTGACACCCAGGTTGACCAAGGCAAACACCAACTTCTGGCCCAGCCTGGAACCTGGGCTCAAGGTAGCACTCCTTCTGCACCACCTGGCCTCAGGGACAACCTACAGGAGCATGCAGTATGGCTGGAGGGTGCCACACAACACCATCAGCATTGTGGTCAGAGAAGTGGTGCAGGCCATCATTGAAGAATACCTGGAGGAGCTCCTCCAGTGCTCCTCCACTGAAGAAGTTGTTGGCTCCGTCGATCTCGGGAGATCATGGAAAATTCGCGTCATGGAAATGGACATGAAATGTGCTGAGTCTGTGGTGGAACCGCTCTCGTCCTTTGCATTCTGTGTGACCGTTTTTCTCGCCATCGAATATTTCTTCTTTCCTCAGCTGCCTTGATGATGTTCCTGGTGGCTGTTCGCCAACCTTGGTGATTTGAGGCCATGGTCTTGAGCTGAGAGGGGTTGAATCTGCCAGCTTTAAGATCTCGCTTGCAGACGTCTTTGTAGCGGAGAGCTGGGCATCCAATACGCCTTGTGCCGGTGGCAAGCTCTCCAAAAAGCATGCTTTTAGGTATACGGTCATCGTCCATGCGGATAACATGGCCCAACCAACACAGGCGTCTTGCTGTCAGCAAGGCATACATATTTGGCAACCCTGCCTTGGCCAGGACGTCATCGTTGGTTATATGATCTTGCCAGGTGATACGAAGGAGTCTGCGGAGGCAACGAAGGTGAAAGGCATTCAGCCTGTGCTCCTGATGAGAGTAGAGTGTCCATGCTTCACTGCCATAGAGGAGGGTACTCAAAACAACTGCCCGATAGACTTGCATCTTTGTGTTGGTAGTCAGCATAACATTGTCCCACACTCTTTTTTTCAGGTGGGCCATTGCTGCTGCTGCCTTGCCAATCCTAGCGTTCAAATCAGAGTCAAGAGAGAGGTTGTTCACAAGTGTAGAACCGAGATAGGTGAATTTGTCTACCATCATGAGGGTGTGTTCGCCAATGGAGATGCTTGGAGCACCACTGACATCCTGGCACATAACCTCTGTTTTCTTCAGACTGATGGTTAGTCCAAACTTGTTGCATGCAGCTGCAAAGCGGTCAATAAGTTGCTGCAGGGCCTCCTCTGAGTGCGCAGCAAGGGCAGCATCATCTGCAAAAAGTAATTCTCTGATGAGGACTTTCGTAACTTTCGTTTTGGCTCGCAGACGCGCGATGTTGAATAATCCACCATTGCTCCTGGTGCGTATGAATACGCCGTCATCAGACTCATCAAATGCATATGAGAGGAGTAAGGAGAAGAATATTCCAAAGAGTGTAGGGGCAAGAACGCATCCCTGTTTGACACCGTTTTTGATTGGGAAGGATTCAGAGCACAACCCACCGAATTGGACAGTCCCATTCATGTCATCATGAAAAGCCACGATCATTCTCAGAAGCTTGGGGGGGCATCCAATGTGCTGGAGGAGGGCAAACAGTCCATCTCGACTGACCAAGTCAAAGGCCTTGGTAAGGTCTATGAAGGCGAGATAAAGCGGCTGTTTCTGCTCATGGCATTTCTCCTTGAGTTGTCTTACGGAGAAAACCATGTCGATGGTCGATCTGGCAGCTCTAAAGCTACACTGTGCCTCTGGGTAGACACGATTAGCGAGAATTTGCAGTCTGTTAAGAAGAACACGTGCGTAGGCTTTACCGACAGTGCTTAGGAGCGATATACCACGGTAGTTGTTACAGTCACTTCTTTCTCCTTTGTTTTTGTACAGCGTGATAATCTTGGCGTCACGGATGTCTTTGGGTACAGCTCCTTCCTCCCAGCATTGTAGCAAGAGTTCATGTAGTTGTTCCAGGAGAGAGCTATCTTTTGCCATCTTCACTACTTCAGGTGGGATGTTGTCACTACCTGCGGCCTTGCCGTTGGCTAGGGAATCGATGGCTTTACTAAGCTCTTCCATTGTGGGTGGGGCATCCAGCTCATCCATTCTGGGAAGTACTCGGGTTTTCTTAAGTGCTGAGTCAGTGACAGTGGTCTTTCTTGAGTAAAGTTCCTGGTAGTGCTCAGCCCACCTTTCCATCTGTTTGCTGCAGTCAGTGATGACTAGGCCTTCCGCTGACTTGAGTGGGGCGATCTTGATTGCGCTTGGACCGTAAGCCTTTTTCATTCCTTCATACATTCCACACACATTTCCCAGATCAGCGGAAAGCTGGATGTTCTGGCAGAGATCAAGCCAGTAATCATTTGCACAGCGCCTAGCAACCCTTTGTGCATCGCTACGAGCAGCACGGAGTCCTGCGAGTGTCTTAGTAGATGGGTCTCTCTTGTAGGCAAGGAGGGCATCATGCTTCACAGCTATGACGGGTTCGATCACAGCAGCTCCTGCCTCAAACCAGTCTTCTTGTTTCCTTTGTTTTCTGCCAAAAGTATCGAGAGCAGTCTGGAGCATAGCCTCACGGATGTGGTTCCACCTCAACGTGGCACTATCTGTTGGACAGTCTTCCAGGGCATCGTTGATGGTTCTGGCAAAGCGTTCACGTAGCTCAGGTATAGCAGTTCCGACTGTATTGATGGGAGGCCAGGGCTTCTGCTTCAATCGGTAAACACGTTTGGGGAGGAAGCGTATCTTGCTGGCGACCAGAGAATGGTCTGTGTCACAGTCGGCACTGTGGAAGCTGCGCGTAACAAGCACTTGATTCAGAAGCGATCTTCGAGTGATGATGTGGTCTAGTTGATTCCAATCGCAAGACCTGGGATGTCTCCACGACACCCTATGGTGGGGCTTAGTCGGGAAGAAGGTGTTGGTGACGCAGAGGTCATTATAAGAGCAGAGCTCGAGTAGACACTGGCCATTGTCATTCAACTTGCCGACACCGAAGTGGCCCAAAAAAAGAGGCCAGGAAGTGTGGTCCGCTTCCACCCGGGAATTGAAGTCACCCAGTAGAAACAGGTGTTCCTCCACAGGGATCTGCCATATCGTCGTCTCAACCTACAGGAGCATGCAGTACAGCTGGAGGGTGCCACAAAACACCATCAGCATTGTGGTCAGAGAAGTGGTGCAGGCCATCATTGAAGAATACCTGGAGGAGCTCCTCCAGTGCCCCTCCACTGAAGAAGGATGAGAGAAAGTTGCAGAGCAGTGGTATCAGAAGTGGAACTTCCCCCACACCGTTGGAGCCATCGATGGCAAGCACATGGCCTGCAAAGCGCCAGCCAACTCAGGGTCCAGTTATCACAACTACAAGGGCTCTTCAGCATCATCCTCTTTGCCATGGTCGATGCTGACTACAAGTTCATGTACATCGATGCTTCAGGCAATGGGTCATCTTCAGATGCCCAGGTATACAACTCAAGTGACCTCAAGGGTGGGCTGGAACACAACCTCATCATGGGATTCCCAGATCCAGAACCCCTGCCCGACGACACGCAAGATGTGCCCTACTTCATCATGGAGGATGACGCCTTCTCCCTCACAATCTACCTCATGAAGCCCTACACCTCCAAATATGTCACCCGTGAAGAGAGGATCTTCAACTACAGGCTGTCCAGGGCAAGGCGGGTGGTGAAGAACGACTTTGGCATCCTGGCTAAGAGGTTCCAAGTACTTCTCACCACCATGCAGCATCGCCCAGAGACCATGAGGAGGATCATGGAAGCTTGCTGCATCCTGCACAATCTCATGTGCACCCGCTACCAAGTCTTGCAGAACAGGCTCATGGATCTCCAGCAAGGCAATGGGGACATGGAGCCTGGGGAATGGAAGAAAGGGCAAAACCTGATAGACACTGAGGATGTGCAAGGCCCCAACAGAGCCTCATGTGAAGGGAAGAAGCAGCGCAACCTCCTGAAACACTGGTGCAACTCCCCAGCTGGAGCAGTGGAGTGGCAAGACAGGATGATACATGATTAATGGATGCTTCCTTGAGGCTGTCTCATCACATGGATGAGATTGGGCCATGTATGTTGGGTACAATGAACAGGGCATTTAATAAAGAGTTGTGTTTATGTTGACATGTGTGGATGATTGATTACATTGTTATTGATAATAAAGGGCCATAGGTGTGGCACCTGGGTGGGTGGACCATCCAGTCCCACTATGCTTGCATTGGAGGTTTATCTATCCCACAGCTATTACCCATCCCAAAGGTATCCCTGCCCATCCCACTGCTATCTTAATCCATCCCACAAGCATGCAAAGGCTTAAACCATTTCTAAAAGTTTCCACCAAGACTTTATTAAAAAAAAAGAAATGAAGCAAGTGTGTGAATCAAAAATAGACTTTATTAAAAACAAACTATAAAACAAAAATGAGTCTCTGGCACTCCTCTTGGTCACTCAATCTCAGGGGTGAAGGGTGCAGGTGCTGTGGAGGTGGCTGGTGCTGGCGTGCTTGTCATCAGCTCCTCCAGAAGCAGAAGCAGCAGAAGCCCCAGCCCCAGAAGAGCAAGCCCATGCTGCAGAAGCCCCAGCAGAACCAGAGTGAGGGCCAGGGGGGCGGGATGGTAGCCCTGTCCCTCTTGGAAGGGCTGGCAGAAGATGGCTGAGGCTTGCTGTACTTCCGCATGGTTGTGGGGTTGCTGGCTGGAAGGGAGGCTGGCAGGAACCAAGGCTGGCAGGAAGGCTGGCAGGGAGGCTGGCAGGGAGGCAGGCACCAAGGCTGGCAGGAAGGCTGGCAGGAAGGCTGGCAGGCAGGCAGGCATCAAGGCTTGCAGGAAGGCTGGCAGCAAGGCTGGCAGGCAGGCAGACAGCAAGGCTGGCAGCAAGGCTGGCAGGCAGGCATGCAGGCAGGGCAGGCAAGGCTGTCAATCAATCCAGCAGCAGGTCTTTCCTCTGAATGGTGACCTGCTTCCAAGCTGCTTCCCTTATATCCGCGGGGCTCATGCAATGCGTCCTCCCCACATGCACAATTAACGCTAGGCATCCGTTAGGCTTCCGCTGTGCATCTGCTTCATCCGCTCGGCGTTCGCTCTGCATCCGCTGTATCCGTTCCGCGTCCGCTTTGCTGAGGTCCCCCGGAAGCCTAGCGGATGTGCCATCCACTCTAATCTACTTCCATCCACTGGGCTTCTGTTCCGCATCTGCTTTCCATCCACTCTGCGTCCTCCCCGCGTCCGTTCCTTTCCATGTAATCTGCTCCAGTTATGCAAATTTTCGCCCCTTCTGAGAGCGGATAACAACGGATGGAACATTTTTCTCTTTCCGTTGTGTCCTTTTTACTAACGTTTTGCATCCGTTGGGCAGTGTGACCGGGCCTTAAGATAGTTCAAATTTTAAGAAACAAAACACTCTTATGGAAAGAAGGAAAAGGTTAAAAAAAAGAACAATATTTCAGGTATCTACAATATCATATTGAAACAATGTTAGTTATAACAACTTTTATCTTAAATGTGCAGAAGGAACTCCTATGATCAATCATTTATAAATCCAAATTAAACTTCCCAATCCAAACATCAAATCTGAGAAATAATATTGCTTACTCTTATTCCTACCATTTAAAAAAAGGTCAACAAACAAGATAGAGTGATTCTAAGTTTTCAGACCCACTGAGCCATTTATTTTGACAGATATACAAATAATTTCAGCAGGACAATATTATAGATGTTTGAGTTGTGCTACATGCTGAGCCACATAACCTTCCTTTTAGCAAGCCCTGTAAATATCTTAAAAATCTAGCACATCAGAATAATGTTTTTAATCATGTTGGAATCCTCTATAAATAATAACTACAGATATTATACAAGGCAAATAAGAATCAAATATTTTTATGACATATATTCAAATTGCCATCCCTCCCACATTTGGATTTTGTAATCAAAACATCTTGCTAGACTTAGATTACAGAATATAGTTCTGCATCATACATTTTACAAAACTGAAGTTTCACTTGATTAATAACCTGGAAGAAATTAAGAAATAATTATTAAAATAAGAAAAGAGTTAAATGTAGTGAATATATATCACATAGTATATTTAGGGACTGGATATTTGTTATATCTACAAATTTGCTCTATTGTCTCCATATGTGTCACCTGTCATTTTAAATAATGTTTAAAACATGTTGTTATGATATGTACGGAATAACCCTTGTGTAACAAGGTATGCACATGGAAAAGTTTATGAGAGTACACAGCCACAGAAGGATACACTAAATTGAGTGAAAGTTTACTTTAAGAAATAGCACAGTCTGGGAGGATGGAGCTGACGTCGTGATGGTTGGATGGATATCTCAGCTGCTGGTCAGTCCCCAAGGGCCTAAACCATACTGTAGAGACAGTGATTGACAAGGGCAGGTCCTGTTGATCCCAGGAACATCACAAAGTCCTGGGATCAACATCCAGAGAAAGCCCTTTTTGCTGGTGGCAGAGAGGCAGCCTTCCAAGCTGCTGAAGCTGGGACAGCTCTGGAATGGAAGAGATTGGAAGAAAGTGTGTCAGTTTGGTGGGATGAATTTTTACTTATTATTTCTTGGAAAGTACTCCCTGGAAAAATTAAAGTAGACTAAAAGTGAAGAGAAAAGAGTTTAAGCAGAGTGATTAACTGCCAAAGTGAAAGGTTTTTCTTTCTTTTTTCCCTTTTTATTAGAATTTTGAACTTGGCAAACCTGTTTAACTTTAAGCTGGACTGGTACTTTTTAATCTATTAATTTCTGTTTGTATTTCTTTCTCCTTTTTTTAACAATCCTTTTGAAAATTCTTTTTTGATTAAGACTCTTCTGCTTGATTTAAGATTTATTTTTCTCCCTTTAAAAAAAAAAGGAGCAGGGGAGATTTTACTTTTTTTCTTTTAGTTCCTGGCTGTAGATTGAGAAAGGGGAAGTGAAAGTGAAGGAAAGTAAATAGCACTGCCTCCCAGAGGCTTGGATACATTGTTTCTTCTTTTCTTTCACTAGTTTGTCTTAAGGCCATGTCACACTGCCCAACGGATGTAAAAAGGACACAACGGAAGAGAAAAATGTTACATTTGTTGTATCTGCGCTCAAAAGGGGTGAAAATTTGCATAATTGGAGCGGATAACATGGACGCGGGGAGGACACAGGGTGGATGGAAAGCGGATGCGGAACGGAAGCCCAGTGGATGGAAGCAGATGGCGCAACCGCAGGGCTTCCGGGGGGCCTCAGCAAAGTGGACGCGGAATGGAAACAACGGATGCAGAATGGATGCACAGCGTATGAAGCAGATGCACAGCAGAAGCCTAGCGGATGCACAGCGGAAGCCTAACGGATGCCTGGCGTTAATTGCGCATGCGGGGGGGATGCATTGCTCAACCCACCTGGATATAAAGGGAAGCAGCTTGCATGTGGCCAGCATTTGGAGGAAAGACCTGCTGCTGGATACCTCGAGTTCTTGCCTGCCTGTCTGCCTGCAAGCCTTGCTGCCAGCCTGCATCCAAGCCTGCCTCCCAGTCTCCTGGACAGCCTCCCTGCCAGCCTTGCTGCCAGCCTGCCTTCCAGCCTCCCTTCCAGCCTTGCTGGCAGCCTGCCTTCCAGCCTCCCTGCCAGCCTTGCTGCCAGCCTGCCTTCAAGCCTCCCTGCCAGCCAGTCTGTCTGCCAGCCTTGGTGCCTGCCTTCCTGCCAGCCTTCCTACCAGGCTTCCTACCAGGCTTCCTGCCAGCCTTCCTGCAAGCCTTCCTGCCAGCCAGCAACCCCACCACCATGGGGAAGAAGCAAAAGTCTCAGCAACCTGCCGCCATCCCTGGCAAGAGGGACAGGGCCACCCTCCCACCCCATGTCCCTGATTCATCTTCTGCTGGGGCTTCTGCTGCTTGGGCTCGCTCTTCTGTTGCTGGAGCTTCTGCTGTAGCTGCTCCTGGCAGTGGTACTTCTGCTGCGTACTCTGCTGAAGCTGCTCCTGGTCCTGCTGGTCCTGCTGGTCCTGCTCATTCTGCTCGTGCTCCTGGTCTTTCTGACCCTGCTGCTGGTGCTTACTCTGCTGCTGCTCATCCTGGTCTTGCTGCTGCTGCTGCTGCTGATTATGATCCTGCTGGTGATTATGCTGCTGATGCTGATGCTGATGCGGATTATGATCCTGCTGGTGATGCTGCTGCTGCTGCTGCTGCTGCTGTTGGTGTGGAGGAGCAGCCCCTACAACCTGGAAGCCCCTCTGATGAGGGCCCATCTGGTCCTGCCAAAGGGAGGAAGAGGCGTATGCAACAATGGGAGAGGAGGCAGTACTACATTGAGGAAGTGCACAAGGATGAGGTGCTGGAGTGTCTGAGAGAGAACGACTATATGTGACAGAAGGGACACCGGCTGTACAGGGACACCAAGCGGAAGCAGGCTGCTTGGAGAGAGAGGGCGGAGAGTATGGGCTACACATCAGATGTGCTCCTCGGCTGGTGGAAGCACATGCATACCTGGTACGGGAAGCTGCACCTCAAAAAATCTGGCCAGGCCAGGGTTAAGCTGACAGACAGAGAGACCTACGTCATGGCCATGTGCAGCTTCCTGGAGGGTGAGATCCGCCACCGAGGAGCACCAGGAGCCCCTCTGTCTACCCTCTCTCTCCGGCAGCCTGCTGCGACCCAGTCCTCTTCCGGCCGAGAGTCAGTCCCTGTCTCCATGCAGGTATCTGTGGAGCGTGCCATGGCAGAGAATCCCACGTGTTGAAAGCATGGTGGAGAGCGAGGAGGACTCCCTGGTGCGGTGGGAGAAAGGAGACATCGAGTCCACCGCTGCCGAAGTCGCATCCACCCACACCTCCACCTCCACCTCCACAGTAAGGCAGAGAGCCAGACCGCAGGAGGGGCAGAGCCACAAGGTCCTGGTGGAGATCAGGGACACCATCCGCACCAGCATAGGTCTCCTCTCTCAGCTGGTCCCTGTTAGGGATAACATTGTTCACCCTAACTGTTTTAGGTGAAATACTA